>JAABOM020083558.1:0-31068 GCA_011800125.2 Solanum clarkiae | reverse complement strand
AAGGACCCTATAATATATATAGGAGTCTTTTTTCTTTCATTAAAGACAATTAGATTGATATTAATAATATTTGAGAGGGTTTTATTGAACCATTGTGACTTGTTCTTTGAGAAGTTATCTTTAAACCTTTACTAGTTCATAGTTTGAGGTATAAAGTACTTTCTTCTTATGATATCTTTGATTTCTTTTTTGTATTCTTTAGAAGGTGATTTGTTTACATGCTAATTATTTCTTTAGTTACTCATAAAGCGGTCAAGATCCGAATCTAACATTTTGATTTGTTTTCTCAAGTAAAGGCGTTAGATTTCTTCCATAAATCTTTACGTTGTTACTTGGATCTTTTCAAGGCCTTAGAATATCAATTTCTTGGAAATTCTTGGATCTTTCCTTTCAATTTTCCATATCTTTAATTAGTTTTGTCTTTCTTTCTTTGTTGTTGCTTCCACATTTTAGTATTCGCTCCATCTTAATATTGTTTCTAACCTCAATCCTATCATGTATGGACTCAGAACTTGCCTTGTTACTCTTAAATTGGTTTGGTGATGTGGTTGATTTGGAAAGGATCTTAGGCCTTTGTTCTTTTAGTGAACCCACTTTTAGCCTAAATAACCTATCAAATGAGTGAGTGAATCCCTTGTTCCAAATCTTTGAGCTTCTCATGTACTCATTATTTCTTGAAACCTTACTAGCTTAGCCTTGTTTGATGAAATACCTTGATATTAAGCCTGCTCTATCCTTAAACATGTGAACCTTGATTGAGGCTAAAAGCCTTAGTTGAGGGTGGCTACAAATTGCGACCCTTGTTTGGGGAATAGATATTGTGTACTTCACCTCAAGCTAAAAGTCTAAGTTGAGGGTAGCCCTTATTATGGTAAAGTGATAACAATAGGGTAGTTAGTTGGGAAATAAAGAAAGAAATGAAAAATCATGAGCCCGGCGAGGAAAAAAAGAGATTAAAAGTTCCTTGAGTTGAGAAAAAGTAGCAAGAATTGAGTTCAGAAATAAAGCACAACTAAAAAAGAAAGAAAGCACTCGAGATAAGCTTGAAACAGGAGAATAAGGGTGGATTTAGTGAAAATGGGTGGGTTATGAAGGAAAAAGTGTTTGTAAACATGGTTCAAGGATAGACTTTAGTCACTACTTACCTAAATTGCCACACAAAACCCCCATGAGTATAGAAGAAAGCCTATGGTGTTAGTCATTGTGCATGAATCTCATTTGTGAGATTGAGAATGCATCTTCAGTCCCTGAATTCTGAATGCTTTTTGAGTGAGTACGAGGGACTTCTTTTCTTTGAGGGCATTTGCACTACTTGATTAGCATATCTCTATACCAATGATTATGGATGGTTGATGCTCCTTAGCTTATCATAATTGGATTACCAGATTCATCATCATGTATTTGTTATGCTAAGTAGCTTTGCAATCTGGTTTTGAAAATGATAGTTGGGTATCTGGATTAGAGTGAATGATGTACATACCATTAGTATAGCTATTACGTATTTTTTATTGTCTGCATAGATTGAGTTGTTGCTTGAGGACAAGCAATAATTCTAAGTTGAGGGTGTTGATGTGCTGTCAAAATACAACACATTTGATGCTTAAAACAAGGGATTTTGTGAGTTCTTAATGTGAAATTTTATGGGTTTTATGTGTTTTTGTGTTGTTCTTGCAGAAAAGTTAGGTTGGCATGATTTTAGAGGAAAACTGCAGATTTTGTTGAAGCATAGGACATACGAGTTCACCTATGAGTTGTAGCACAAGCTATGAGTCGTAGGGGTGTTATCATAGTAAGAAACAGAGACAAAAAATCAGAAATCTGGTAAGTGAAGGTCAACCCTATGAGGCGTAGGTCTTACTACGACTAGTATAGGTGTACTCATAGCAGGAAACAGAGAACACAAACTTTGGATCAACAACTGAAGGCCTAGACTACGAGAGGAGCATACGAGTCATAGCCCAAGCTATGACTCCTACCAGTGGGTCATACCAGTTGAGTCCAAGATTCCAAGAACCTGATACGAGACCCTGATTACGACTTGTAGGTCACCCTGCGAGTCGTACCTGTAAGGTATACCAGCTACCTGCTGTCTTTTCTGTGTAATTTTTAGGGTTAAACTTGTAACTTCAATAAATACTTTAAGTTAGGTTTTATTTGGGGAGGAAGAACGAAATTCCATCTTTTTATACATTGAATGTGCCTTTGAATATTCTCTCAGGGATATTTTAGGGTTCTAGTAAAGTTCTTCATTTTTCTTTTGGAAAACCCCAATTTTGGGGATTACAAATCTTGCTTTGTACTTATTGTCAATCTATCAAACTTGTGATTTGCAACTTGTAGTCTTCAATCTTCATTGCTTTGGGTGAAATTCTCAATCATGTCTTCTATTTGCATTTTTGTTGGTTTTACCTTAGCCATGAGTAGCTAAGTACCCACAACTTGGGGTTGTGGGAACCATGGGTAGTTGACTTGAAATGACCTAGGATTCTATGATTGGGATTTTGCATGTATTGTCTATTTCTCATCATTATGATTGTTGTTTTGTGGTGGCCAACACCAAACCCTGCTTTATATCACAATCCCGACCAAGGTAGTGACAAATCGAAAAAGAGAAATAGATGACAGGATTCGATTGATGTGTTCACGTATAATCAACCAAACCTGACCAAGGGAAGGCTGACTGGGACAATAGATGAAGGTTAGTTGGCACGCAATGGTTGCCGACCATGCGCCATGGTGAAATTAGACCTTCACCTTCACAAGAGGGCTTGAAGAACCTAAGTTACCATCCTACATATGAATCTCTAATTGTAGTTATGTTATCTAGGTTAATCGAGTCAAGAAACCACGGGGAATACAATTCCCAAGTTGTCCCTATAATTGAGTGTTTTCTCGCATCATACTATAGTGTCTATTTATTTTTGTTCTTGAATCACAACCCCCTCCTTTAGAGATTCTAATTGTAGATACTCGAAATGATTGCTAGTAAATTCTTGTAGTTAAGCCCTGTATTCCCTATGGATTCGACCCTAACCTTCGATTAGGTTAATTACTGATAGCAATCGCTTTCTTATTGGAGCATGAACATCACTCAGCAGCCGATCACTAAGATGAGACCTTGAAGGGAATGAAATTGGACATTTCAAGTATTAACAAAAAAATAGAGTCTCACTTTGTGGCGATTAAGCAATTACAACAACAATTTAGGCAAGTTTTTTCGCAATTGAACCAACACCAAAAGGATACTTTACCAAGCAACACTGTTCAAAATCCTAAAAACAACAGGAATTATATGGCAGTAATGACTCGAAGTGGAAAAATCACCATAGATCCCCCTATGTCGGTAATTGTGGATGAATTTTATGAGAAGGGTATTGGTGGTGAAGTTGTGGTTGAGGGAGAAGGTCCGGAGAATGTTGTGATGCAAAGTGAAGACGTGAGAGAGCACAAAAAAAATAAATCAGTTCCAAAGCCTCTTCCTCCTTTCCCTCAAATGCTTAAGAAAAAGGAAGAGGAGGGAAAATTCAAACACTTCCACTCGATGTTGAAGCAACTATCCATTAACATTCTCCTTCTAGAAGTTTTGGAGAAGATGCTCGGTACGCAGTGTATATGAAGGATTTGGTGACAAAAACTAGGGGACGCTGGTGCATTCACCATCCCTTGCACCATTGGTGATATTGAATTCGCAAGATGGTTGTGTGATTTACAAGAGAGTATCATTCTAATGCCTCTTGCCGTATTCAAAAAGCTTGGGCTTGGCACACTGACTCTGAAGAGAATGTGATTGCTCATGGCGGATCAAACCATCAAAAAGTCGGAGGGAATACTTCTTGATATGCTTGTTAAAGTTGATAAATTCATATTTCCCATGAATCTTGTGATCCTTGATTATGAGGTTTATTTCGAGGTGCCCATTATTTTGGGAAGTCCATTTCTGGCCACCGGGAGAGCTCTGGTGGATATGGATTTGAGATAGCTTTGGTTCAAGGTTAATGATGCAGAGATCGTGTTTGACATCTGCAAATCAATGAAACATCCGAATGAATTTAAGAGTTAAGTGTGGGCCCTTGATGATTGTTGATAATGAACGATGACTAAGTCGAGACAACAAGGCGCTTTTTGGGAGGCAACCCAGACATATGTGATGATTTTTAGTTTGTTTTTAAGCTTGTTTGGTTTTTGAAGTTTTTAGGTGGTGACATATTGTTTGTTTTAAATTTGAAAAACATTGATTCAGTTGTGATGTTTTGAAGATTTCAATATTCTGAGACTTGGTCTATAGGTGGAAGTTAAAGAACTGAAAATGTGAGAAAATGACACTTGGAGCAGACTCTACGAGCACTATGCCTCTTAGTCACCACTACCACTCGTACTTATGCCTCGTAGAGGGAAATAGTGAGTATCGAAAGTTGGCAGACACACTATGAGCCAACCTTACTATTTGTAGGGTCCTTTACAAGTCATAAGTGGGGTTTATAGAGCCCAGATATGGAATCAATTTTTTTTATAATTGTTGGGTTTGCTACGAGACTTGGACCTACAAGTCATAAGACACCCTACGACTCGTAGTCGGTGTCTCGTAGCCCTGACCTGCAGCTTTTTAATCTTGACCCAGTTTAGTATAAAAGGGGACAAAATAAATTTTGACCCCTAAAATTTCATTTCATTTCCCTAAATTCAGTTGGAAACCCCCAACCCTTGCTTGAAATCATTGTCCTTACAAAAATCTCGGGTACCCACATCACTTTCCGATGAAGATTCCGACGAGGGCACTATTCTCCTAAGGTTTTTGGCTTTTTTTCTTTCTCCTTCTTCACTGCACTTGGTTTGATCACACTCTCAACTAGTAAGTTTTTCTTGAATAACTTGAGTGAACTCATGTGATGAATTTTTATTCTTGATAGATGATTGTGTGCTCATTTAATCTTGACAGTTGTACCCATGAGAGGATTTCTGTGCTGAAATATGAAAATTAGGGTTTGGATTGTTTGAACTCCTTGGTGTGGCTTGAAAATTTGAATGACCTGTTATGGGGTAGTTATTTTGTTGACATATTGATCAACTGATTGTCACATGTTTTTTTTTAAGTGTGAAATTTGTGCATCATGCCGAAACTAGAATTTGGAAATGTGGGTGTTTGTTTGGATGAGAAATTCATGTCCACCTTACATATTAGTTTGTTGAACTTCCATTGAATCTACATGGATTGTGATATTATGGTGAGTGTGAGTTCGGGGGTGGTGGTGTTCTCTAGGGTATCTTGAATGAGATTTGAATCTAGCCGTGACTTAGAGGCAATAGTTATTTATGTTATTATGTTTCCGGTTGAATTTGATTGTGTTGCAAATGTTGTACCACTTTTATATGTCACCTATGATTGCTAGTCAACTGAAGTGTTTTTTTGGTTTTTGTGGAAATGTAATAGGCACTACAGGTGCCTTCTGTCTTCAGCTACGTGGCCTCCATAAGACTCATAAGTTCCCTCCACAAGTTTTAGTGGTCCCTCATAAAAGGCACCAGTCACCTATGGTTTCTTCACATTTCTCATACGGAACCCATCTACGACCTGTAGCATCTGCTACGACTCATAGTAGGGGTCTAGTAAGTGTAACTGGGGTTTCAAAAATGGTTCTGGAATGACGTATGAGGCCAGACCTACGAGTCATAACTGCACCTCATATCTGATTCCAAATTGTATTTTTCTCAGAGACCTTGGTAGTATGAGGCTAGTGTACGACTCGTCTGACACCCTACAAGTCATACCTACATCTCGTAGCTACAGACCAGCAACAGTATCACTGAATTTATCTTTTGATTTCAATATTTATGTTTTTTTTCTTGTTCTTTGTTATGTGGTCACTGCTTAATCAAACATTTTGAGGCTCACTTGCTGATGTGTGGTTGGTTTGTAGATATAATGCCTCCAAAGGATAAACGAGTGATCAAATCATTTCAACGGAGATTGATTGATGAGTCCTTTGGAACTGAGCAATTGGAAGGCTCTATAGAAGTCCACAGAGTCAGGATAGACCCTAAGGCTAATGTGCCTCAAGCTAGGGGGCCGCACTGCTATGGCCCCGGTAGAAGTTGAGAGTCCCTCCCATTCTGAGGAGGAGAGTAGCAGTAATGGGTTGAGAACAGCTCACCACATATGACCCCCACACACACCAAAATAGATTTTGAGGAGGGGTCACAAGCTCAGTAGGTGGAAGTACAATCACAGCCCCCGGCTGACCCCAGATGGTGCGTTGCAGGAATGAAAGAGATTTATGACCAGGGGTTAGAGCTAAAGGGACAAGTCAAACCGGTTAGATAGTTCCACGACAAGTCTAGGCTAAATGACTCTTGGTTGGATAGGGTACCGAGGTTAGATGCTGAGTTAGATAGACACGGACTACGATGGACCATACAACAGTTGGGCAAGTATGCTCCTTACTTAGTTTGTGAGTTTTATGCAGCCTACCTTGCGACACTTCACCGAGGACTGCTAAAGAACAAGAAATCGATTGAGCAGCCTCACTTACGAGTGGTTTCGGTCAGGGATCGGAGAGTTGACATCTGGGAGGAGACAACCCGACGGGTTTAGTTTGGGCCCAACTATAGAGTGCCTTAGTCCACTGCAAAGTGTGATGATCGGATTGCCAAAATGAGAAAAGCAGTGGACAAAAACAACGTTGGGGCCAAAACCAAGCTGCTGCAGTGGATTGTCAGTGAGATATGCGAGGAGGGCTTCGAGCTGACTAAATGACCCTAAGAAGTGCCCAAAAATATGCCTCAGAATGTTCAAAATTTTAAATTCCATACATCTCAAAATTCATGCACGATATCAAAACTTCGACTTCATATTCTTGTTCAACAAGCCAAAATTAAGGGGAAAAGGGTCTAACCCCGATTTTAGAGCAATCAAATCACAATTTCAAATTTCTAGAATTGGTCTGTGATGGTGCCGCGACGTGCAGCTGTCGCAGAAATGTGTAAACTTGGTCTCTGCGATAGGTTCGTAATGCGGACCTGTGTAAATTCTGCCTAGTTATTTTACTTGTCATCCAAGACTTTTGAATCTTAGACCTAAGTGTTCCCAAATGTGTTTTTACCTATACTTAGCCATATTTCACCCTCATATCATCCTAAACATTTTAAACATTCCAAAAATACTCACTCAAACACTTATTCTTATATTTCTCTCAAAATTCAAGTCTCAACCTTTATCCGGATCTCAAGATTCTTCTTCAAGCTTCAAGTCTCCATCTCCAATCTTCTCCAAGGTTTCTCCAAAATCTAAGGTACGTGGGTTTGTTTCATGGGTTCCTTTAACCCATGATAACCCATACTCCTTTTACTCAAACTGCATGATTTAAAGTTGATTTACAAATGGATCTTGCATATTATGAAATTCACTGCATACTATGATAAAGCTATGTGAAATTGTAATTGTTTTGCTATATTTTGTGCTATAAATCTTGGATCTATTGTAAGATTTGAAGAGGGGTTTTGATGTATATTGCTTGAGGGTGTTGTAAGGTGTTGATTAATGATTTTACATGGGATTTAGTAACATGTTTTTACTCTTGAATTGCATGATTTTATACTAGAATTACACACCTTCTAAGTGTTTGATAAAATATCCGGATAGGTTTTCTTGAGGAATTAAAGGTCCAGTACATGTCTTATGAGTTGAATGATGTTATGATGATGAAATGATGATGAAATGATGTATGTATGTGATGATCAAATGATGATGAAAAGGAATGTATATATGTGTGTGTTTAATCATGTAAAACACCTATGATATTGCAAGTAAATTGTTGGCGTCTCATGTTGTTATGTTCTTGGGAATTGTTGATGAGTTATAGGGTTCTTATGCTAAGGTCTATGTTCTAGTACAAGGTATTTGGATGATCTAATCATGTTATCTTATTGGGTTAAACAAGCTATGTAAGCGTGATTATTTTCAAGCATGTGTTACTACAAGCATTGTTCATACATGCCATGTTGCTAATATACTATCTCTTGTTGTGATTGTGCATTTTGATTATATTGCCTATCTCTTGTTGCATTGCATCCCACATACTTAGTACATTCAAACGAACTAACACATACTCTATGCCTACATGATATCACAATGTAGGAACCGGAGCCCCGCTTGAGCATCTCCACCCACGTGGCTAGTACGATTTCACTAAAGCTTGTTGGTGAGTCCTCCATTCCGGGGACATTGGCCTATGTTTTTTTTATGCTATGTATTGATACTTTCCTGCTATTTTGACTATGAGGGTGAGCCCGGTTACTTTGTCTTGTCCCCTGCTAAGTATCTATGTTTAGAGGTGTTATTGGACAAGTTGTGTATTATGCTTGAGCTTTGACTCATCTATGATATTTAAGTACTACTCTCTCTTTTCTCTTTCCCTTAGTCCTATTTTCTCTTTTTTATGTTTTTTAAGTTGTTTGTTTTGCTTTCGCGACCAAGGATGTGTGTATGATATGCTAAGAGGCTTGTTTGGGGTTTCTTCGGGTTCCCCATTTGCTGGTCACGTCTAGTCCCTAGGCTTTGGCCGTGACACCGACATGGGTCACAACCCACGCTGATCTAATAGTGAAAGCCCACCTCTCTTTCCTGACCAAGTTTTGGTGGTCAATTATCTGTTGCCGTATCCGGCCCACTTTCACGGATAATGAGATCACCTTAGAGTGAGCCATGTTATTAGATAGCATCCTAGCAGGTTATGAGATAGATTAGGTCCAGATTATCTCTGAGCAAATTCACGAGTTTGCTATCCGGACGAGCACCTCACTACCATTCCCTGTTTGACCCACCGTTTATGCAGTGTAGCAGGTGTTCGTGTTGACCCCCACCAGGACCAGCATATAAAGGCCACACACACCATGGATCCCAGCCTGATAAAGGCTGATGAGAACCTGATAACCCTACCATGTGCAACTCCTCCGTCTATCCCAAATCCATTTCCTATTGAGCCTCTGACTCAGCCACTATTGGTACTACCCCAGCTACTGCAGAGCCTTCCCCAACTGCTGAGATTGAGTCGACACCATCTTCTGGTACTCCTGCACTAGCATCATCCACTATGCAGGTTGATTCTCTTATGTGTGCTGTTGCTTTTCAGGCACTGGTGTGCAGGGTAGTTATAGCGAAGCTCAGGCGACAGCCTTTAGCAGCTCAGGTCAGACCATGGGTCAGCCATACTGTTCGGGACTTAGAGGAGAGGGCAAAGGCATTCGCCCGCTATTTAGTAGATGAGAGAGTTAGAGTGGTGGATACCCGAGTAGATGCATTGGTGGTGAGAGTCCAGAGGAGGCTTCAGGACGCTTGGCTTGCAGACATGAATGCAGTGATAGAGGAGTTGGCCAAGTTTAAGGCCTACTTATTGCAGATGTTAGCAACCTCTGTTACAGTCCCGGAGGTGGTACTGGCAGGTGATGAGGTTTTTGACTGGATAACTAACTTGCCACATGTCCATGGGAGAGCCCCTTGAGATAGATGAACAAAAGATAAGCCAGAAGAGGCCAGACCTGATGACCCAGCAGCACAGAGGAAGCAACTGATACTAGATGAGGTGGTATAGGAGTCTCTAGCTCTAACAGCTACATAGAGGGAGTGGGAGCAGTAGATAGCACAGGAAGAGAGTAGTTCACACGCCGCTGCAGCCCTGAATCCAAAGCAGGAGATCATAGCTCAGGACCCCAGGATCAGACAGATGTCGGTGCTTGAGCACCAAGTGTTTGATTATTTTTGACCCCAGCAATTATTTTCTATCTATGGATACTTTATTCTTTTTGTTGGATAATATTTTGTTATGTTGGTTTTGGGTTTGTTTTAACTTTAATGTTCTTTTAACTTTTGTTTTAGATGTGTGGTTTTAAACTATTGTTTTTAATGTGTGTGTGTGTCTATATATATGTGTGTGTGTGTGTGTGTGTTTCCATTATTTAGTTTTCATTCATATCTTTACTTTGAGAACAAAGTATTCTATTTTGGTGGGATGTGGGAAGTTATGGATTAAGGTGAAGTCTGAGTAGCCTTGAGTCCATAACTTCCCCTATTTTTTATCCCAAGGTTTTCTTGTTGTGTTTCTTTTTCCTTGTGGATGTTTAATTTCTATTGAACCAGCATGTTTAGATAGAGTAGATAATTTGTAGATATACGGTAGTTATTATATTTTGGCGTATACACAATTTTTAAATTTTTCCCTCAAAATTTTTGAGATTGTTGGTTATTGATGCAATCATGCATTTTGATTATCTGGTGATGTGTGTTCTGATTATGTAAAGGTAAGTTGAGGCTAGAAGCATGACCTGTGAGTCTATACTTGATTGTGTGTTCAATGTCATATGTGTTATGAGCTTATTTTGCCACATTCATGTATTATGTATCGACTCAGAACTTGCCTTGTTACTCTAAAATTGGTCTAGTGATGTGGTAGATTTGGAAAGGATATTAGGCCTTTTTTCTTTTATTAAACACTCTTGCCTAAATGACCTACCAAATGTTTTACTGAACCCTTTGTTCCAAATGTCTGAGCCTCTCATGCACTCATTCTTTCTTGACACCTAGCTAGCTCAGCCTTGTTTTATAAAATACCTTGATATTGGCTGTGGTCTATCCCTGAACATGTGAACCTTGATTGAGGCTGAAAGCCTAAGTTGAGGGTGGCTACAAATGGTGGCCCTAGTTTAGGGAATAGATCTTGTGTATAAATGGTGATTCCAAATGCTTATATTATGAATTTATTGATTTTTGTTAGTTCGTATTATTATGAAATGATGTTTAATTCTATGAAAAGGATGGTATGTCTTGAATTTCTATATTATGGAGGCTAGGAATTTTGGAGATATGAAGATGATGATATGGGTTCCTTAAGTTATCCTTTAAATTGGTGCATCTATTACTATCATACATGGATAACTACTAATTTTCATAATCTCGTACCTATTTATGATTCTTCCCTACCTATGGAATTTTGGGTTATGAAGTTGATGTAGGGTTGCTTGATTTTACTAAAATTCAAGATTTATATATCATTATTATCTTTGAATAAAGTCTGAATCAAATTAATTTCATGAATTGGTGTATTGACTCATGTATCTTATTGATTTCAAGTAATGGATTTGTGAAACAGTTTACGAGTTACTTCAAGTATGGGTTGGTTGTCATGGATACATATAAGTACGTGCATTTCCTTAAAGTTTCAAAATAGTAAAGCTAATTTACATGTATTAGTACATTGCATCATGAGATATCCCATGACATGACATGCTCTTTGAATGATATTGAAGTCATATGAAAGTTATGTATTATTGGATGTCTTCTTTATGATGTTATGATTTGCAAGTTTATACATGTCATGACTATACTCTTGCTATGTTATTTGGGACTAAACTCATTGGAGTCAAGAATGAATGAATAAAAGAAATGTGAGTCTCCACCTAATTATGATCATGAGAATATAATGGCCCGTTAGTAGAGAGAAATGAAATTATGACCCATTAGTAGAGGGATATTGAATGATGACTCATTAATAGAGGGAAATGAAATGATAACTCATTAGTAGAGGGATATGATGATGATGCTAGTTGATAGTAGAGGCTTAGCCAAGATGTAGGAGCTATCCTTATGATGATGATTAATATTCTAAAAAGCTTATGGGATGGCTTAGTAGAATACCTCTTCATTAATTATTTCATGATTTATGCTTATGATTATTCCATAAGAGCTATGCTTAGCACCGAGTGGGACTTTCGGATGAATGCGAAGCTCCCCGTTAGAAGAGGCATGAGACCGTTAGTAGAATCCTATTTCACCATAACTACGTTCCACAATAGAAAATAGGAATCACCTAATAGTAGAGGTTGCTTTTTAGACAAACCGATAGTAGAGGTTGCTAAATAGCAAGGCTTTAGTAGATCCACTTAGGCATTTTAAGAGGCCACCTTGGCAAGTAATTGATATGTTGTCAAAATAAAGCACATTTGATGTTCAAAACTGAGGATTTGAAGTTTAAAACTGAGGATTTTATGTGTTCAATGCAACAATTATTATTTTTATGTGTTTTTGCGCATAGTTTTTGCAAGAAAGCAGGTTGACATGATTTTGGGGCAAATTACAGACTTTTCTGATTTTTGAAGATTTACGGGACCCTCTTCGAGTCGTAGAGTGGGTTTCATGGTAATTTCTAATGAAGTTTGAAGATTTGAAGTCCATCCAGACAATACCTCTTTACCAATCGTATAGAGTGATTTCTTGAAGAATTCCAGTGAGAATACACTTGTGGATTCATTATATCTTTCAATCTTGTGATTCTCAATACAATTTGGGTTTGCTTGTTCTTCAATTTAATTGGGTAAGTAATTAATTATGTCTTCTGAACTCATAGTTTCTTTATCTACCCATAACATTAATAGCTAAACCCACAACTTGAGGTTATGGGAACCATGAAGATCTAACAAAATAAATCCGGATAATTTGTAATACTTGGAATGGGTATTTACATGTAATAATAAATTCTCTTCATTTTGCATGTTTTCTAGTGGTGGCCAATATTAGAACTCGTCTAGTGTTACCATCCCGATCCAGGTGGAAATAAATAGGAAAAGATATTGGTTAATAGGATTTGATGATGTGTTCTCATCTAATAAATCGAACTAGACCAAGGGGAGGTGTACTGTGACTATGGGTAATGGTTAGCATTGCATACTATGCAGATGGGCCAAGTCACAGTAAAATTCGCCTCTCGCCTTTGACAAAGGGCTTGGTGAACTTAAACTACCGTTGTACATGCTATACTCTAATCGAGAATGAGGTTGTCCGAGGATATTGAGTTGGTGAATCATGGGGAACACAATTTCTAGGTTGCTCCCCGTTATTGATTGTCTCTTATTTTAGTTATTTTAGTTTAACTTCTTATCAATCATTGCAACCCCCCCCCTTTTTGGGGAATCGAGTTAGTTAATACTTGAATTGTTTATTAGTGAATCAATTTGGAAGTCTCCGTATTCTCTGTGGGATTTGACCCTAACCTTGGTTAGGTTTTATATTTGACAACGACCATTTTATCCTCCAAAAGTGAGGTGTAGCTTGGGTATGATCAGTGATCTCCCCCTTTCTCCGGTGTAGAGGAAACATGGAGACTCCATGGTTAGCTTATATGATTTAAGTCAGTTAAAGGGTGCTCTCACATATGTTCATGTTCTCCTCGTGTTCCCAAGGTGTTCTTTTATGATGATTTATGATGGTTCCTTCATATTATGATCAAAGATGTTTTAGAGATCCTATGGTTCATTATTTCACAAGTTCAAATGGCATTTCTCCTATAGGTATATGGCTATGTCTACAAGTGTATAAGGTGGTCTCCTTTATGATTACTAATATTTCTTCCATAATAAAAATAGTCTTTTATGTAAAGTGATTTATTGTTCACCTAAGGATATTAATGTTTAAATGATTCATAGAAACATGTATTTTCTCACTAATTTAAATGATCACCCGTATGTATGTACTCCTCATACTTTGAAGATGTTTCTCCTATGGTATATGATTAAAATACCTAAAAACTCTTGTATGTTCCATGTTTATATGATTTTGTTATTTATGACTCTGTTTATTTATACATTCTCCAAAATCCTTTCTAAAGTTGTTTTTTGTGTTTAAATGATATTGGCTTGAGAGTATGACTTACTAATGACCTTGTAAATGTATGATTTTTAACATGAGACCTAGCATAAATCATTTCAACATTATTTCCCTGTTATGCACTGCATACCCACATACCAGTACATTCAAAGTACTGACATGTAGTTCTATGCCTACATAATTTAACCATATAGGGGCCTGCGCTCCTCGATATCCTCCACGTGGCTAGCTTTGGATCATTAAATAAGAGAGTTGGTGAGTCCTCTTATTTGGGGACAATAACCTAGTTTTCTTTATAGATTGATGTATAAGACATTCTAGTTTCTAGTGTATATTTCTTTTTCTATGTATGTATTTGAGGGTGAGCTTGAACATGTCTTAGCCCCCCCCCCCCAAGTTTATGTTAAAGGTATTGTTGGACAAATGTTATAATGGTATCCAATTCTTATATTCTTTTATGATTTTTAATTTGTGGCCCTTAGCCCCATTGACCCTACTTTTCTATTTCATCTTCAAATTTTATGCCTATGAATGCTTATGATATGTAAGATGGCTTGGGTGAGGTACCTTTAGGTGTATCATTCTCCTTGTGAGGACTATGCCCCTAGTTCGGGTCGATACACATGTTATAATCTTTTAGAAGTTCCAACCATCTCCTTTGCCTTATGTTTACGTCCCTTTGAGTGAATATATATTGCAAGATCTTGTGATCAGTAAAAACATCATCATGAACCCCATATAAATAATGTCTCTGAATCATCAAAGCAAACAACACAGCCGCCAACTCAAGGTCATGAGTCGGATTATTTTTTCATGCACCTTCAATTACCTTGATGCATAAGCTATCACCTTACCATGTTTCATGAGCACACAACCTAAACCAGTTCAAGAAGCATCACAATATACCACAAACCTCTCTAAGCCATCCGGTAAAGTCAAAATAGGTGCCAATGTAAGTCGATCCTTCAAAGTCTGAAAACTCTTCTCATACTCATCTGACCATATACGCTTGGCCTTCTTTTGAGTTAAATTAGTCAATGGAGATACAATGGATGAGAAACCTTCAACAAACCTTTGATAATAACTAGCCAACCTAAGAAAACTTTGAATATCAGAAGGAGCCGATGGTCTAGGCTAATTCTTTATGGCCTTAGTCGTCCTTGGATCAACCTTAATGCTATCACCAGACACGCCATGGCCATGAAAAGCAACTTCACCCTACCAAATCTCACATTTACTGAACTTGGAAAACAATTGCTTCTCCCTCAAAGTCTGAAGAACCAGTCTTAAGTGATCCATATGCTCCCCCTCACTTTGGGAATAAATCATAATATCACTAATGAGGACAACCACAAAACAATCAAGGAATGACTTGAACACCTAATTCATAAGACCCATAAATACTGCTGGAACATTAGTCAAGCCAAAGGACATTACCAAAAAGTCAAAAATGCCCATATCTAGTTTGAAAAGCTATCTTAGAAATGTCACACTCCCTGACTCTCAACTGATGATAATTTGAACGGAGGTCAATCATTAAGAAATGAGTAGCTCCTTGAAGTTGATCAAACAAGTAGTTGATCCTTGACAACGAATATTTATTCTTCATGGTCACTTTATTCAATTTCCTACAGTCAATGCATATCCCAAGCAACCCATCCTTCTTCCTTACAAACAATATAGGATCACCCAAGGTGAAATACTCAGCCTACTAAAGCCCTTATCCAACAAGTCTTTCAACTGATCCTTCAACTTCTTTAATTCAGCCTGTGCCATATAATAAGGAGGTATGGAGATAAGTTGAGTATCATGAAGATGATCTATGCAAAACTTCATTTCCCTTTCGGGTGGAATCCCTGGCAAACCTTTGGGAGAGACATTCAGAAACTCATTTACCACGGGAACCAACTCAAAAGTAGGTGACTCAGACTCCACATCCCTAACCCTCATAATATGATAGATACACCCTTTAGAAATCATCTTTCAAGCCTTGAAATAGGAAATAAATAGACCTTTGAAAGTGGAGTCACTACCCTCCCACTCAAGAATAGACTCATTTGGAAATTGAAGCTCTTAACTTTACAGTTTCTACGGTCAATAGAGGCATAAGAAGCATGCAACCAATCTATCCCAAGAATAATGTCAAAATCAAACATCTCAAGTTCCATAAGATCACATGGAAGGTTTTTGTGCAAGACTAAAATAGGACAATCCCAATAGAATCTTTGAGCAATAATAGAGTCACCCACGGGAGTACAAACTGAAAAGTGCTCCCTCAATATTTCAAGAGTCAAACCAAACTTAACAACAAAAAGAGGAGTCACAAAAGATAAGTTTGCACCCAGATCAAGCAAAGTATAAGTATCAAAATCAAAGACTTTTAATATACCAGCCATCCTATCCAGAGTCTCTTCCACCTCCTTTCTAGAATGCAAAGCATAGAACCTATTGTTTTTGGGAGCACCATCTTGTTGGAACCTTGGTTTACCTTGATAACCCTAAGATATATAGCCTTTCTTTGGTGCTTTTAGGTAATAAGCAAGCTTGGGGCCCATCAAACCACATCCAAAGCAATCACCCGAACCCCACAAGCACTTCCCTGATTGGTTCTTCCCATACTTGTCGCATTTGAGATAACCTGGAACACCTCCAACATGTGCCTTGGGAGGAGGCACTCTGTCATTAGAAACTCTTGCATTTGAACCTTATCCCTATATAAAGCGACCATTACCACCACTTCGAGAGTTAGAGAACCCACTATCATAACGGGCTCTCTTAGAGTATTCATCCTTCTCTCCTTGAGCTTCTCCTCTTCAATCTTCTTAATATAGGTCCATAAGTCTGGAAATGTCTATCTCCCAAATAAGCATAGTTGTATGACACTCTTTCACAACCAAATCAGAGATCCCGATAATGAATTTGTGCATTCTATCATGGGTGTCATCCACTAACATAGAAGCATAGTTTGAGGGCTTTGTAAATTTGAGGGCATATTCACTCTCTATCATTCCACCTTGATTGAGATTGATAAATTCTATCATCTTGGCTTCACTAAGTTCAATGGGAAAGAAGCAATCTAGAAAAACAAACTTGAATTCTTCCCAACCAACTGTATCGTCAGTTGCCCTCTCCATCAATCATTAGTGTACCACACTTGGGGCACATCCTTCAACTGTTAAGCAGCTAACTCAACTTTTTCCTTTGAAGTTACTCCTATAACATTCAACATCTTAGAGAGTTTACCAATAAATTCCTGAGCATCCTCATTAACTTTAGAACCATAAAAGTTCGGAGGATTCCTCAGGGTGAAATCTCTCACTCTATTAGCCAGAGTTGGGATATGGGGAAGAGGATTTTTTTGCCTAGCCTGGTTGGTCACCACTTGAGCAAGCATGGAAAAAGTAGTCCAGAACTCATCCTAAGTAAATGCTCCCTTATGGGTCTATAAGGGTCTAGGTCCTCATTGATAAGGGCCTGTCTTAGGAGAGGAGCTCTTCTTGGAGGCATTTGATGGTCTACTAAATGGTTTATAAGTCAAGTGACTTTATGATGATTAAGGGATTGTACGTATGTATTGAATTCATCAAAAGTATGTATAGTGTTGCATGTTGACCACACCTTGTTGGGGGGTGACATGCCCAATCACCTTGTTAAGGGGGTGACATGCCTCAGCCATCTTATTGGGGGGTGACATGCCCGTGCTAGATACCTTGATCACCTTGTTAGGAGATGACATGCCCATACTACCATGTTGAGGGGTAGATACCTTGACCACCTTGTTAGGGGGTCACATGGGTAGATACCTTGACCACCTTGTTAGGGGGTCACATGCCTGTACTACCATGTTGAGGGTTAGATACCTCAATCACCTTCCAAGGGGGTGACATGCTTTGGATTCTAAGTAATAGCTTGCTTGGTCTATGATTATGGTCTCTTCTCGCACATGTATTATGTTCTATACAAGTCATATGATTTACAAGCATGTTTTACTTCAAGCATTGATCATGCATGTCATATTGACATTATACTTATCCATTGCTTATGCGTATGCATTTCGACTATATTTGGCTTATGTCTTATTGCATTACATCCTACATACTTAGTACATTCAAACATACTAACGCATACCCTCTGCCTACATGATGTTACCACATAGGAACTGGAGCACCTCTTGATCATCGTCCATGTGGCTAGTTTTGGCATTTCAGAAGATAAGCTTTGGTGAGTCCTCAAGTCCGGGGACACTAGCTATGCTGCTCTTACTAATTGATGTCTCCTTATGTTAAACACTTGATACTATGAGGGTGAGCTCGAAAAGTGTATTAGCCCCTGCTCTAATCTATGTTAGAGGTATTGTTGGAACAGTTGATGTACTTATGCTTTGAGCTTGACTCTTGAGTATTTTATGATTGTCAAAGACTTCCCTTAGTCCCCTTTCCCTTCTTTATATCTCTATTTGTTGTTATTATGCTTCCGCGACCAAGGATGTGTGATTGATATGCTAAGAGGCTGGTTTGGGATTCCTTTGGGTTCCCCATTTGTCGTGTCACGTCTAGGCCCTATGCTTGGGTCGTGACAAACTTGGTATTAGAGCACCAGGTTGTTAATGATCCTCAGAATCCTACACACCACATCAATTAGTGTCTTATTCATGATACTGAAGCGGCACCACAGCTATGAGTAAGAGGCTATGAGGTATTTTAGGAAATATTTCCCTTCTTCATGATCTATGTCGTGATTTAGAAGTAAGGTAAGAATTTTTCCTTTAATGAATATGCTTTGCTATTCTAGATCATGCTTATTCCAAGAGGAAGACTAAGGAGAGCCCATTCACCAGAGGAGCAACCGACCCCTCTCGCTCCTCAAGAAGGATGAGTGGCCTATGATGAGTTCTGGGATGCTATCACCATGTTGGCCCATGTTATGACCAGCCAAATCAACCAAGGGGCCCAAATTCCTCAGGCTCATACTCTGGCCTCAAGGGTGATGGATTTTAATAGGATGAATCTACCGGAGTTCCATGGATCTATGGTGGATGAGGATCCCCAAGAATTCATCGATGAGGTGTATAAGGTGTTGTCACTTACGAGGGTTAATTCAGAGGATAAAGCAGAGTTAGTGGCCTACCAACTCAAAAGGGTGGCTCAAATTTGGTTTACTTAATGGAAGATGGAGAAGGGGAATGATAATGTTATTCTATGGGATGGGCGCAAAGTCACATTCCTCAATCAGTTCTTTCTAATCAAGCTAAGGGAGGCTAAAATAATGGAGTTTATGAACCTTAAGCAAGTTTTCATGAGTGTGAGGGAGTATGCCCTCAGGTTCAACAAACTCTCCAAGTATGCCCAACAATTGCTTGCCGAGCCAAGGTCAAAGATAAACAAATTTGTGTCAGGTGTATTCAACTTGGTTAATGAGGAGTATCATACCGCCATGCTAATAGGTGATATGGATTTGTCCCGCCTTATTACATATGTTGAGCAACTAGAGGGGGAAAAGCTTAGAAATAGAAGAAGTGGTGAGTCCAAGAGGGCTCATTTTGAAGGTGGATTCCAAAATTCCAAGGGTTGCCAGTTTCCTCAAAGCCACAAGTTCCAAGTCCAAGGGTCTTCCAATGCTCCTAATAGAGGTTTTCTCATGATAATCATAGATTCTAAGGTGGTGGTGGTGCCTAACCCTATGTGCAAAAGATGTGGTAGGAGCCATAATAGCCCATGTTTGAAGAACTCTAATGCTTCCTATGGTTGTGGAGAAGTGGGTCATAAGGTGATTGATTGTCCTCATGCTCACAATAAAAGTAGAGATGGTCATCTACAAGGCCAAGGTGCAACTACGGGTCGAAAGGGGAGAGGAGGCTAGCAAGGGGGTGCTCCCAACGAAAATAGATTCTATACTCTTCAAGGGAGACAAGGGGTAGATGAGGTTCCTGATGTCGTCACTGGTATGTTAAAGGTTTCTAATTTTGATGTGTATACATTGATAGACCCAGGTGCCACTCTTTCTCTTATTACTCCTTTTGTTGCTAAAAAGCTTCATGTTAGTCCCAAATTATTGTATGAGCCTTATAAAGTGTCTACCATCATTGGTGAGTCCATTGTTGCTAAAAGAATCTATAGAAATTGTCCCATGTTCATTTTGCATAAACTTTCTCCTTGTGATTTTGTTGAATTAGATGTGGTGGATTTTGATGTCATTCTTGGGATAGATTAGTTGTATGCATATTATACCTCTATTAATTGTAGAACCTGTAGGGTTAAATTCTAATTCCCTAATGAACCCGTCCTTGAGTGGGAAAGTTGTGATATGGTGGTCAATGGTAGATTCGTTTCTTGCCTTAAAGCCCAAAAGTTGATTTCTAAGGGTTGTCTCTATCATCTTATTAAGGTTAGGGAGGTTGAGTCCAAAGTCCTTCCTATTGAGTCGGTTATGGTGGTTAATGAATTTCTTGATGTATTTTTCGATAAGCGTCCTGGTGTCCCTTCCGAAAGGCAAATAGACTTTGGTATAGACCTTCTTCCCGATACTCAACCCATTTCTGTTCCCCCTTACTGTACGGAGCCAACGAAGTTGAAGGAGAAATTGAGGGATTTGTTGGAGAAGGGTTTTATAAGGCCTAGTAAGTAACCTTGGGGTGCACCGGTATTATTTGTGAATAAAAAGGATGGTTCTCTTAGAATGTGCATTAATTACCGATAACTTAATAGAGTCACCATAAAGAACAAGTACCGCCTAGCAAGGATTGATGACTTTTTTATCAACTTCAAGGGGATATTCACTTTTCTAAGATTGATCTCCGGTCTAGGTATCACAAAGTGAAAGTGAGGGAGTGTGACATTCCAAAGACGACTTTCCAGACTAGGTATGGGTACTTTGAGTTTGTGGTAATATCCTTTGGGTTGACAAATGCACCAGCTGTATTTATTGATCTTATGAATAGGGTCCTTAAACCCTACCTTGA
Source organism: Solanum clarkiae (assembly GCA_011800125.2). Taxonomy (NCBI): domain Eukaryota; kingdom Viridiplantae; phylum Streptophyta; class Magnoliopsida; order Solanales; family Solanaceae; genus Solanum; species Solanum clarkiae. Next base: position 10,462 of record JAABOM020083558.1, on the reverse strand, counting down.
CTTGTTTATGGTGTTTTTTATTGATGATATCTTGATCTATTCTCATAGCGAGGAGGAGCATATGGATCACTTGAGGGTAGTGTTGCAAATCCTGAGGGGGGAAAGGTTGTATCCTAAATATGAAAAATGTGAGTTTTGATTGAAAAAGGTTGCTTTTCTAGGGCATGTGGTGTTGGGTGATGATATTAAGGTGGATCATAAGAAAATGGAAATGATTAGAAATTGGCCCAGACATTTGACTCCATCAAACATTAAAAGTTTCTTGGGTTTGGTCGGTTATTACCAGAGGTTTATAAATGGTTTCTCTTTTGTTGCTTCTCCTATGACTAAGTTGACACAAAAGAAGGCAAAATTTGTGTGGACCGATGAATGTGAGAAGAGTTTCCAAACTTTGAAAGATAAGCTTGTTTCTGCTTCTATCTTGTCTCTACCGGAAGGGTTAGAAGGGTTTGTTGTATATTGTGATGCCTCAAGTATTGGTTTGGGGTATGTTCTGATGCAAAGTGGTAAGGTGATAGCATATGCCTCTAGACAACTTAAGGTGCATGAGAAGAATTATCCCACCCATGATCTTGAATTAGCGGTCGTGGTATTTCCTTTAAAAATTTGGGGTCACTACTTGTATGGGGTTCATGTTGATATGTTCATTGACCACAAAAATCTCCAATATGTGTTCACCCAAAAAGATCTTAACTTGAGACAAAGAAGGTAGTTAGAGCTCCTTAAGGATTATCATATGAGTGTGTATTATCACCCCTCACAAAGCTAATGTTGTGGCGATGCTTTATGTAGGGTTTCTATGAGTAGTGTAGCTCATGTTGATGATGGTCCCAAAGAGGTGGCTAGAGTGGTTTATCGGTTGGCTAGATTGGGGGTTAAGTTTGATGAGGTTGACAAGAGTGGTGCAGTGGTTTTTGATGGGTCTAAATCTTCCTTGATTGAGGAGGTAAAGGCAAAACAAGATCTTCTCCCTGCCTTGCCAGAGTTGAAGGCCTTGGTGAGAGATGGTAAAGTGGAGGTTTTCTCCCAAGGGGGAAATGTTGCCCTTAGGTACCAAGGTAGATTGTGTGTGTCAAATGTGGATAATTTGAAACAATTGATCTTGAAAGAGGCTAATAATTCATCCTATTCCATTCACCTCAGTTCTATAAAGATGTATAGATACTTGAGAGAAGTGTATTGATGGGGTTGTATGAAGAGAGACATTGCCAAGTTCATATCCAGATGTTGTCATGACCCAAGCCTAAGGCGTAGATATGACACGGTACACGGGGAACCCAAAGAGATCCAAAGCAAGACTCATAAAGCATCATTACACATCCTTGATCGCAGAAGCAATAAATCAAACATCAAAGATAAAGGAATGGGGAAAACAGGGTTAAGGGAAAAGCTTGCACAATATCATGGTATAAAGACAAGAGTTAAGCTTATATCATAGATACTTAACATGTCTAACAAACGCCTCTACTACATAGCTAAGAGCGGGCGCCAAGACAAAGTAACCGGGCTCACCCTCATAGTCAAATAGAACATAAAAAGAAAGTCTCAATACATATTAAGAGAGCATAGACTAGGTCCTCGAAGTGAAGAACTCACCAACTAGCTTGAATAGCACCGAACTAGCCATGTGGAGGAGGATAATCAACTAGGGAATCAGTTCCTACATGGTTACATCATGTAGGCATAGAGTATGTTTTAGTACGTTTGAATACACTAAATATATAGGATGCAATGCAACAATAGATAGGCATCATAATCAAAATGCATAATAATAAGCAATAGGCATAATATACAATATGTCATGTATGATCAATACTTAAGTAAAATATGCTTAAGTACTCATGCTCATATAGGATATCATATGTGTAGAAGAGACCAAGCTATCTTTTCAAAGTATAAACCCCTTGGTGGTTGTGTGGTATAAACCCCTCACATGGTTGATGGTAATACACCTTACCAACACGGTGACGAAGTATAAACCCCTCGCTTGGTTAATGAGTATAAATCCCCAACATGGTTACCCGGTCTCTTGTCTCCCCGGATCGGGTATGGTCTAATGCAACATGTTATATAGAGTATATCATATACATAAGATCCTTTTATCATCATAACATCATTCATATTATATCTCATGCTTTGGACCTTCATTTTCACAAGAAACCCTAGTCAGACATTTTATCAGACACTTTGGGGTTGTAATGGGGGTAAAAGATCATGTAATTTAGAGATGAAGTCATGCAAGAAAATCTGTCGCAAAACCATCAATCAACACCTTGCAACAACCCCAACACATTCACATCAAAACCCCATATCAAATCCAACATTAGATCTAAGATTTACAGCTCAAAACATAGCAAAACAATCACAACTTTACATAGTTTTAATATAGTGTGCAGTGAATTTCATAATGATCAAAACTCATTTGTAAATCAACTTTAAATCATGCAATTTATGTAAAAGGAGGCTTAGGTGTCATGGATGAAAGGAACCCATAACAGAAACCCACATACCTTAGCTTGAAGATGAACTTGGTGAAGACTTGAGATGGAGACTTGAAGCTTGAGGAAGAACCTTGAAGGAAACCTTAGCTTAGGATGAGGGTTTGGGACTTGAGTTTTGGGAGTGAAAATGTGACTAAGTGTTTTGAGTGAGTATTGGAAAATGTTTAGGGTAGTATGAGGGTGAAAAATGACTAAGAATAGGTAAAAACATGTATGGCAGCTTTTAGGCCCAAGACTTAAATTCTTGGCCCGAAGCTAAAAAATAGTGCCTCAAAATACACAGGGGCGCATCGCGAGGGGGACGCGAAAACCCCACTGGAAATCGCACTTTGAATTTCATAATTTTAAATCGTTGCTCTTAAATCAAGGGTTAGACCCTTTTCCCCCTAATTTGGACCCCCTGAACAGAATCCGAAGTCAGATTTTCGAAATAACAAATGAATTTTAAGATATATGAAAATTAAAATTCTGAGCATTCTAAGGCACATTTTTAGGCATTTTTTGGGGTCGTTCAATATCTCTCCCTTGGGAACATTTGTCCCCGAATGTAAAAGAGAGTACTTACAAGATAAGAGTGATCATCAACAAATCAGCCCCAATAAGAATGCAACATAACATGTAAAACACCATTTTCAAATTCTTATATATAAATGTAAAATCATCATAAGTTTACCAACATAAATATGAGTGTATATGAATGACTTAGGTGCTGAAATCACATAGGGACTTAATTTTAGTACCTTAGGCTTGAGTGGAGTGGAGAAGATAAGGATAGCTCTTTTGCATGTCTACTTCGGCCTCCCATGTAGCACTTTCAACTTGTTGGTTCCTCCAAAGGACCTTAACGGGTGCCACCTCTTGTTCCTCATCCTCTTTACTTGCCTATCCAAGATTTGAACTGGAACCTCCTCAGAAGTTAAGTTATCCTCAAAAACACCCACAACAGCAAGAGGCACAATGGCATTAGTATCACCAACACATTTTCTCAACATAGAGACATGGAGCACCGGGTGAACCAAATTCATTTCTCTAGGCAACTTCAACTAATCAGCTACCTTGTTAGCCCTCTCTATCACCTCATAAGGACCAACATACCTTAGACTCAACTTCCCCTTTTTACCAAAGCGGGCCACAACTTTCATTGGACTAACCCTCAAGTAGACCCAATAACCCACTTGGAATTCTAAATCTTTCCTTCATACATCGGCATAAGATTTTTGATGACTTTGGGCAGTCCTCTACCTTTCCTTAATCATCTTAACCTTCTCAAGAGCCTCCATAACCAGATCTGGCCCCAATAAATCCAACTCTCCAACCTCAAACCAACCCACCGGTGATCTACAACATCTACCATAAAGAGCCTCAAAAGGAGTCATACTGATGCTAGAGTGATAGCTATTGTTGTATGCGAATTCAACCAAAGGAAGATGGTCATCCCAACTACTCTTCAACTCCAATACGCATGCCCTAAGCATATCTTCAAGTTTTTGAATAGTTCTTTCAGCTTGGCCATCCGGTTAAGGGTGGAAGGTCGTACAAAGGTTAACTTTGGTACCAAGACCCCTTTGAAAAGACCTCCAAAAGTGTGAAGTGAATTGTGCACCACGATCCGATATGATCGATAAACTAATCCCATGCAACCTCACTTACTAATGGATATACAACATCGCATACTCTTCAACCCTATATGTAGTCTTAACCGGTAGAAAGTGAGCCGATTTCGTCATCCTATCAACCACAACCCAAATGGAATCAAAACCTCTTCTAGTCTTGGGCAACCCAACCACAAAATCCATATTAATCACCTCCCACTTCCTAGTAGGAATCTCTATGTCTTAAGTTAGGCCACTCGGCCTTTGATGTTCGGCTTTGACTTGTTGACAACTACGGCAATCGGAAACAAATTTAGCAATGTCCCTATTCATGCCTCCCCACCAATACACATCCCTCAAGTCTCTATATATTTTGGTGGAACCGGGTTGAATAGAATAAGAAGAATTATGGGCCTCATCAAGAATTTTCTCCCTCAAACCATAAACACAAGGTGCACACAACCTACCTTGGTACCTAAAGGCACCATCTCCCCCTTAGATGAAAACCTCTACTTTGTCCTCTTTCACCAAGGCCTTCAATTCAAGCAACGAGGAGTCAAGATCTTGTTTTGCTATCACCTCATTAACCAAAGAAGATTTGGAACCATCAACAACCACAACACTATCAGCACCCACTTCTTCCAACCTAACCCCCAATCTAGCCAATCTATGCACCTCCCTAGCCATTTCTCTATCACCACCATCAACATGAGCTAGGGTACCCATAGATACCCAACTCAAAGCATCCTCCACCATATTTACCTTACCCGGATGATAATGCACACTCATGTCATAATCCTTGAGGAGTTCTAGCCACCTTCTTTGCCTCAAGTTGAGATCTTTTTGAGTGAAGAAATATTGGAGGCTCTTATGATCGGTGAAGACATCCACATGCACCCCATACAAATAGTGACGCCAAATCTTTAATGCAAACTCCATAGCCGCTAACTCTAGATCATGGATAGGGTAGTTCCTTTCATGTACCTTAAGTTGTCTAGAAGCACAAGCTATGACCTTAGCAATTTGAATTAGTACACAACCCAAACCAACTCTAGATACATCACAATACACAACAAAACCCTCAAGTCTATCCGGTAGTGATAATTTAGGAGCAAACACAAGCCTATCCTTCAATGTTTGGAAGCTTCTCTCACATTCGTTGGTCCACTCAAACTTAACCTTCTTTTGAGTCAATTTGGTCATAGGGGAAGCAATGGAGGAGAACCCATTCACAAATATTCTACAGTAACCTGCAAGACACAAGAAGCTCCTAATATCCGATGGGTCAATGGTCTAGGCCAATTCCTAATCATATCGGTTCTCTTAGGATCCACTTCTATACCATCCCCCGACACCACATGACCCAAGAATGCAACTTTCTTCAACCAAAATTCACACTTATCACATTTAGCATACAATCTCTGCTCCCTCAACCTTTGCAACACAACCCTCAAATGACCCATATACTCCACCCTACTATGTGAGTAGATCAAAATTTTATCAATGAAGACCACAACAAAGGAATCAAGGTAAGGTTTGAAGACCCTATACATTAGGTCCATGAAAATGGTTGGCGTATTAGTCAACCCAAACGACATCACAATGAACTCATAATGACCATATCTAGTCTGGAAGGCCATCTTGGAAATATCACACTCCCTCACCCTCACTTTATGGTACCCAGACCGAAGATCAATCTTAGAGAACAAGCTAGCCCCTTGCAATTGTTCAAACAAGTCATCAATTCTTGGAAGAGGATACCTATTTTTTATAGTGACCCTATTAAGTTACCGGTAATCAATGCACATTCTAAGTCACCCATCTATCATTTTCAGAAACAACACCGGAGCACCCCAAGGTAATTGACTAGGTCTAATAAATCCCTTTTGCAACAAATCTTTCAATTGCTCTTTTAACTCCTTCAACTCCGCCAGAGCCATACGATAAGGGGGAATGGAGATAGGTTAAGTGTCGGGAAGGAGATCTATCCCAAAATCTATCTTCCACTCGGGAGGAACACCGGGAAGGACATTTGTAAAGACATCAAGAAACTCATTTACAGACGGAACCGACTCTATGGAAGGGTCTTTGGACTCTACATCTTTAACCCTCACAAGATGATACAAATACCCCCTAGAAATCAACTTTTAGGATTTAATGCATGAAACGAATCTACGCTTGACCACCACATCTTGACTTTCCTACTCATGGATGGGTTCATTAGGAAATTGAAACTCGACCATACGGGTTCTACAATCAATAGAAGTATAGTAGGCATGCAACCAATCCATCACAAGTATGATATCAAAGCCTATTATGTCTAATTGAACAAGATCAAAAGGGAACAACTTATGCAAAATGCAAATAGGACAACTCTTATAAACTTTCCTAGCAATAATAGAGGCACCAATAGGAGTAGACACTTCATATGACTCATGCAATAACTCAGGGTCAACATGAAACTTTTTAGCAACAAGAGGGGTAACAAAAGAGAGAGTGGCACCCGAAGCATATATATCAAAGTCAAAGATTTTCAACATAACGGTAACAACATCGGGGACCTCACCGACCCCTTGCCTCCCATGTAAAGCATAAAATTGATTGTGCCTTGGGGCACCACCTTGAGGACTACCTCTGCCCAATGGGACCGCATTAGCACCCCGGACCTTGCCACGGTTTCTTGGACAATCTACCTTCTTGTGACATAGATCCCCACATTCATAACATGCATTAGAACCCTTCAAACATAGGTCATTATGACCTTTCCCACATCTAGGACACATATCAATGGGAGCCATCCCATCAACACCTTGAGGCCTAGGGAAGTCATTGGCAAGCCCCCTATTAGGAGCATGAAGAGGCCCTTAGCCTTGACGAAATTTATCACCCTTTTGGAATTTACCCTCAAATAGGGCCCTCTTGACCTCATGCCCCCTTCTCTTCCTCTATTTCTCCTCCTCTATTTACTCGGCATAAGTCATCAATTGAGACAAGTCCATGTCACTAATTAATATGGGGTACCGACATTCTTCACTTACCAAGTCAAAGACCCCCATCACGAACTTATTCATCCTAGATCTAGGATCGGCATACTCCCTCACACTCATAGCACCTTGTTTCAAGTACATAAACTCTACCAACTTTGCTTTCCTAAGCTCAAGAGAGAAAAACTGATTAAGGAAGGCCAATTTGAACTCCTCTCAAAACACCACACTACCAACCCCCTTCTCACCCTTTCATTGCTCATACCAAATTTGGTATACCCCTTTGAGTTGGTATGCTGCCAACTCTGCCTTTTCATTCGGCCCAACACCCATGATATTCAAGATTTTGTAGACCTCATCAATGAACTCTTGTGGATCTTTGTCCACCTTTTACCCATAGAAAATCGGAGGATTCATCCTCATAAAGTCTCTTACCCTAGCTCCCGGGCAATAGCATGAGGGGCTTGGACCCCTTATTGGACTTGGTTGTCCACCACTTGGGCAAGCATAGTAAGAGCAACCCAGAGCTCACCATTTGTAGGTTGCTCCTCGGTAGTTTGGGCCCGTCTTCCTCTAGTGTTTGGCATGATCTAGCATAGCAAAGAACAAGCATTAGAGGGGGAAAAAACTCACTACAACTCTATAGCACGACATAGAACATGAAGAAGGAAAACATTTCCTACAACGTCTCATAGCCTCCTATTCATAGTCATGGCGCGCTTCACAACCATGAATAAGACTCTACGATGTGGTGTGTTAGACTCCGAGGATCTATCAACCTAGTGCTCTGATATCAAGTTTTTCACGACCCAAGCCTAGGGGCTAGACGTAACATGACACAAGGGGAACCCAAACGGACCCCAAGCAAGCCTCACAAAGCATCTTTACACATCCTTGGTCGCAGAAGCAATAAATCAAGCATCAAAGCTAAAGGAATGGGGAAAACTGGGGTAAGGGAAAAGCTTTCACAACATCATGGTCAAAAGGCAAGAGTTAAACTTACATTATAGACACTTAACATGTCCAATAAACACCCCTACTATATAGATAAGAGAGAGGGCCAAGGAAAAGTAACCGGGCTCACCCTCATAGTCAAATAGAACAAAAAAAAGAGTCTCAATACACATTAAGAGAGCATAGACTAGATCCCCAAAGTGGAGGACTCACCAACTAGCTTGAATAGCACCAAACTAGCCACGTGGAGGAGGATGATCAACTTGCCACCATTTCCTGCATCGTGACATCATGTAGGCATAGAGTATGCGTTACTACGTTTGAATGTACTAAGTATGTAGGATGCAATGCAACAATAGATAGGCATCATGATCAAAATGTATAATACTAAGCAATAGGCATAATATATAATATGGCATGTATGATCAATGCTTAAGTAGAACATGCTTAAGTACTCATGCTCATATAGAATATCATATGTGTAGAAGAGAGCAAGCTAGTTGTTCAAGGTATACACCCCTTGGTGGTTGTGTGGTATAAACCCCTCTCGTGGTTGATGGTAATCAGACCTTACCAACACGGTGACGAAGTATAAACCCCTCGCATGGTTGATGAGTATAAACCCCCAACATGGTTAATTGAGCTCTTGTTCCTCCTGATCTGGAATGGTCTAATGCAATACTTTATATAAAGTACATCATATAAATAATCTCCTTTCATCATCATAACATCATTCATATCATACCTCATGCTTTGGACCTTTATTTCCATAAGAAATCCTAGTCGGACGTTTTATCAAACACTTGGGGTGTATGTAATCGGGGTAAAAGACCATACAATTTAGAAATGACATCATGCAAGAAAATTTATTGTAAAAACCATCAATCAACACCTTGCAACACCCCCATGACATTCACATCAAAACCACTCATCAAATCGAACATTAGATCCAAGATTTAAAGCTCAAAATATAGTAAAACAGTTACAACTTTACATAGCTTTAACATAGTGTGCAGTGAATTTTATAATGATCAAGACCCATTTATAAATCAACTTTAAATCATATAATTTATGTAAAAAGAGGCTTGGAGATGAACTTGGTGAAGATTGGAGATGGAGACTTGATGCTTGAGGAAGAACATAGAAGGAAACCTTAGCTTAGGATAAGGGTTCGGGACTTGAGTGTTGGGAGTGAAAATGTGACTAAGTATTTTGAATGAGTATTAGGAAATTTTTAGGGTAGTATGAGGGTAGGACCTTGACGAATACCACATCATTATCAATCAATTTCTCTACTTATCCATCCAACACCTCCACTAGTACCTCCTTCTAAGACAACTTATCCTTCACCTCACCCACAATTTCAAAGAGTTCTATAGCACTAGAGTCACCAACACATCCCCTCAACCTAGAAGCATAACAAACTGGATAAACCATACCCCTACCATAGGCAATTCCCAAACTTATGGAACCTTACCAACCTCCCTCTACACTCTATAAGGACTCACAATCCTCAACTCAATTGTCAACCTTAAATACACCTAACCCACTTGGTACCATAACCACCATCTCCCCCTTGGGAGACAACCTCCACTCTATCATCTTAACATCCAATACTTCCAACTCTTGTAATGCGGAATCAAGGTCTTGCCTAATCTAGACCTTTTAACTCGAGAAAATTTGGAACCATCAAGAATGCTACACCACTATGCTCAACTTCCCTCAACCTATTTCCAGTTTAACCAATCGATGGATCTCACTAGTCTCCTCCTTGCCACCATCAACAACACATGTTAGGCTACCTAGAGCACCGACCACAACATTAGCCTTACCGGGGAAAAATAATGCACACTCATTTCATAATCCTTAAAGAATTCTAACCACCTTCTTGCTATCCACAATATACACGTATCATATTTATCGAACAACCTCTCTGTCACGACCTGAAATTCAGGCGTAATAGCACTCGTCTTATCTCACCAAGACAAGTCAGCCTACAACCAAACTATAACATTAAAAATGCAGAATTATAATAAAAATAAAAGTTTAATTACGGATAATAAGTCAACTTCATGAAAATCCCCCAAAACTTGGTTGTCACGTGCACAAGCTTCTAATGTATTACAATAGATTCGAAAGAAATCACAAGCATCAAATGATATTGTCTCTAGAATAGAACAAAATCATAAGTAGGAGTAAGAAGTCAGTTGAGATGGCAAACAACTACCTCTCACAATCTCCACAGGAAGCCTCAGACAAGGAAAGTAGAGAGTATCACGACAATCTGGACTCGCAACCTACAAAATTGTTGTAGCAAGGGGGGTGAGTACCAAACACATGGTACCCAGCAAGTAAACTACTAAACACAAAGTTAAGTAATATAGAATACCGGTACCCCCAACACTCCAACCAAACCCCCACAACTACAACC
>JAABOM020083540.1:0-74899 GCA_011800125.2 Solanum clarkiae | reverse complement strand
GTGTTGTTCTTGCAGAAAAGTTAGGTTGGCATGATTTTGAAGAAAAGTTGCAGATTTTGCTGAATCATAGGACATACAAGCTCACCTATGAGTCGTAGACCACCCTACAAGAAATCTGCTAAGTGGAGGTCACCTCTACGAGGCCATCTTACGAGTTCTAAGTCTCACTGTGACTCATATGTATGGACTCGTAGCAGGATTTAGAGAGCCAAAAAGTTAGACCAAAAACTAAAGGCCTAGACTACGAGAGGAGCATACAAGTCGTAGCCCAAGATACGACTCGTACTAGTAGGTCATACTTGTTGAGTCCAAGATTCCAAGAATCTGATACGAGACTCCAATTACGACTTGTAATCCATCCTATGAGTCGTAGCTGCGAGGCGTACTAGTAGCCAACTGTTGTTTCTGTAGACCTTTTAGGGTTTATTAGTACATACTATAAATACATTAAGTTAGGGTTTCATTTAGAGAGATATCACATTCCAGACTTTAGAACATAGAGCTTGCCTTTGAATATTCTCTTAAGAATATTTTAAGGTTTTTAGCTTAGATTATTTTTTTCTCTTAGAAAACCCAATTTTGGGGATTGTAAACCTTACTTTGTGCTCATTGTCAATTTATCAAGCTTTTAGTTTGCTTGCTTTCGCTACCAACGATGTGTGATGATATGCTAATAGGCTTATTTAGGATCCCTTTGGGTGCCCCATTCGCCGGTCATGCTAGTCCCTATGCTTGGGCCGTGACAAAGATGGTAGTAGAGTACTAGGTTGTCAGATCCCTGGAGTTCAACGCAACGCATCGATTAGATTCTTGTTCATTGTTGTGTTATGCACCACAACTATGAACAAGAGGCTATGAGATGCTTTAGGAAATATTTTCCTTCTTCTTTGTCAATGTTGTGCTATAGAGTTGAGGTAAGGTTATTTCCATCCTAATGATTGTTCTTTCATATGCTATCTCATGTCTAACACAAGAGGAAGAAGATCCTGCATTCCTGAGGAACAATTGGCTCCTCTCGCCCCTTTAGATCTTCAAGATGGGGTTTTGGTTCATGAAGAGTTCTAGAATGCTCTCACATTACTAGCTTAAGTCATGGATAACAAAGTCACCCAAGGGGCCCAAGCCCCTCATGCTCCTACTTCGGCATCTCGAGTGAGGGACTTGATGAGGATGAATCCGGTCTAAGATAGATGAGGACCCTCATGAGTTCATTGATGAGGTCCACAAGATATTGGCTATCATGGGAGTTAGATCAGAAGGAAAGGATGAGTTGGCGGCTTACTAACTAAACGGGGTAGCATAAATATGGTTTATTCAATGGAAAGAAAACAAGGGGGTTGACAATGTGGCTCCACGGGAGGATTTCAAGGCGTCTTTTCTTAATCAATTCTTTCCTCTTGAGCTTAGGGAGGCTAAGATGGCAGAGTTCATGAATTTGATGCAAGGGTCAATGTGTGTGAGGGAGTATGCCCTCAAGTTTAACCAACTTTCAAAATATTCTCCGCAATTTGTGGTCGATCCAAAGTCTAGGATGAGTAAATTCATGATAGGAGTATCCAACATAGTGAGTTATGAGTGTCGGTCTGCTATGTTGATCAGTGAGATGGAGTTTTCTCGCTAGATGACCTATTTTGATCAAATGAAGGAGGAAAAGTTGAGGAAGAGGAGAGGTAAGGAGGCCAAGAGCGCCTGTGTTGAAGGAAAGTTCCAAAGTCCCAAAGGTCGTGGTAGTGTGGCACCTTATGCTAGGTACCCAAAATATGGTAGATGTCATGATGAATCGTACGCTTGAAGAAAATCAATGCTTGTTATGGTTGTGGAGAGGAGGGTCACAAGATTTGATCAAGGGTATGCTCCAAGATGTAACTAGTTTTATGCTCTTCAATGATGGCTAGGGGGGATCGATGTGCCCTATGAAGCTGCCGGTATGTTAAAGGATTTTCTTGATATCATTGTGCGTCCTTTGATGGTTTCGGCGGTTTCTATTCCTTTTATTGTTCCTTTTGTTACTAGCAAGGTTCATGTGTTTCCCGAATGATTATATGGGTCTATTGTTGCTAGAAAGGTCTAGGGAATTGATCATATTCTTATTGCATAGGCTCTTGCCTTTGTGATTTTTGTTGAGCTTAGCTTGATGGGATGGAGGTCTTGATGTGGTTTAACTACTTGCATATCATGCGTCCAATGAGTGTAGAACTCATAAGGTTGTAAAATGATGGTTAAGAATGGTCGATTTATTTGGTCAACTACAATGGGTTAGTCATTTCTCCAAGATTAATCTTTGGTGAAGGTTTTGTCACAAAGTGAGGGTGAGGATAGGTGATAACCCTAAGTGTCTTTTAGGATTATGAGTGAGCATCTCGAGTATGGTTGGAGTTGTTTGGTTGATTTATGCACTGGCTATTTTTATGGGTTTCATGAATAGGTTCTTAAACCCCTACCTTGAAATGTTTGTGGTGTCCTCTAGTGGTAAAGCATTGATTTATTTAGAGCATGTAAATCATATGGGGGTTAGGTTGAAGGAAGTTGAGCATGGTGGTGTAGTATTCTTGATGGTCCCAAATCTTCTTTGATTGAAGGGGTCTAGATTAAGCAAGGCTTTGATTCCACCTTATTAGAGTTGGAGGTTTTGTGTGAAAGATTGTAGAGTGGAGGTTGTCTCTCAAGGGGGAGATGGTGGTTCATGGTACCAAGTGGACTACGTGTGTTTTTTGAGGTTGACATTTGGGTCAAGTTTGTAGGTCCTTATAAGGTTTGGTAGAGAGTTGGTAAGGTTGCATAAGGTTTGGAAGTACCTAGGGATATGGATATGGTTTGTCCGGTCCTTGATGCTTCTATATTGAGGAGATGTGTTGGTGACTCTAGTGCTATGGAACTCTTTGAGGTTGAGGGTGTTGTGGAGGATAAGTTGACTTAGGAAGAGGTCCCGATGGAGGTATTGGATGGAAGGGTTGAAGAAGTTAATTTGTGAGGGTGTAGTGTTCGTCAAGGCCCTTTCGAAGAATCGTCAAGTCGAAAGTGTCTCTCGGGGAGCCAGAGCGGGCATGGAAAAACAATATTTGTACCTCTTTATTCATTCAAGCTTATGATAGCATGTCAAATACCCTTTTTGTGATTTCAAGTCTTATGCTTCAGCCCTTATGTCACTGCATGCATTCATGTTTATGTTAACAAGTTCGTGATGATTTTAACACTTGTGTTGAGATTTCAAAAATGGTGTTTAAGTGCATTGTTGCATTCATGTGGGGCTTGATTTCTTTATGATTACTCTTCTTATATACGTCTCTTTGACATTCAGGGACAAATGTTCCCAAGGGAGAGATATTGAAACACCCCACACATGCTTAGGAATGCCCCCATAATCATAATTCCCTTATATCTCATATTGGGGACATTTAAATACTCCTCCACATAGCTTAGAAGGACCCCATGAAGCCTTTTTTTCAATATCTCAAAATCTATGCATAAATTCACAAATCTGACTTGATATTCTTATTCAAAGGGAAAAATTACTTAGAGGAAATGAGTACCTACAAGGTATACCTTTGTCCGTGCCAAGAAAAATAATTTTTCGTGAAACTTCACAAAAACAGTAGTTGTCAGCAACGGATCCACAATACGAACCTAACATGGACTAGTTCAAAAAGTTTTGAAAATTGTTCTTTTTATTCCAAGGCAATTGGGTAATAATATGCACGAAAATCCTTTATTGTCAAGCCATTTTGAGCCCTAAAAACCAACAAAGAAAACTCTCAAAATCTGTCTAATCTTCATCAAATTCCCCATCCATTCTTAAGGTTTTCAAGAAGTCATGTTGGAATTCAAGAAAACCAAGTCAAGCCCCAAAACCTCCTTAAGATTCAAGAGTCCCAAAACTCATTTGGATCTAAGGATTTCATTCAAGCTTCAAGTCTCCATTTCAAATCTTCTTCATGAAACTGTCCAAAGTCAAGGTATGTGAGTTTCTTTTAAGGGTTCCTTTCACCCATGATACTCAAGCTTCTTTTTACCTAAAATTGCATGATTTAAAGTTGATTTACTCATGAGTCTTTCTGATTATGAATTTCACTAAACAATACATTGGGGTTTACGAAATGGTGATTGTTTTAGCATATTTTTAGCTATGAATCTAAGATCTATTATGAGATTTGGTGAAGGATTTTAATGTATATTGATTGAAGGTGTTACCAAGTATCTATTGATAGTTTGGCTTTGGATTTACTTGCATTATTTCACTTTTCAATTGCATAATTATACACTAGCATTACACATCCACCAAGTATTTGATAAAATGTCCGAATTATGATTTTTGATTTATTGAAGTCATAATGTTCGACATATGAGATGTATGAATCTATGAGGATGAAAGTATGTATTATATGTATTAATTTCATGATATGATTCTATAGTGTTGCATGTTTACCATAACTTTGTTGAGAGATTGATATCTTGACAACTATGATAGAGGGTGTGATGTCCATTAAACAAGTTGAGGGGTTGATACCTTGACCACTATGATGGAGGATGTGATATTCATTAAACTTGTTGAGGGGTTGATACCTTGACCACTATGATAGAGGTGTGATGTCCATTAAGCATGTTGAGGGGTTGATACCTTGACCACTATTTTGGAGGGTGTGATGTCCATTAACCATGTTGAGGGATTGATACCTTAACCACTATGATGGAGGGTGTGATGTCCATTAACCTTGTTGAGGGGTTGATTCCTTCACCACTATGATGAAAGATATGATGTCCATTAAGCATATTGAGGGGTTGATACCTTGACCACTATGATGGAGGGTGTGATATTCATTAACCTTGTTGAGGGGTTGATACCTTAACCACTGTGATGGAGGGTGGTGTGTCCATTAAGCATGTTGAGGAGTTGATTCCTTGACCACAATGATGGAGGGTGTGATGTCCATTAACTGTGTTGAGGGGTTGATACCTTGACTAATATGATAGAGGGTGTGATGTCCATTAACCTTGTTTAGGGGTTGATATGTTGATCACTATGATGGAGGGTGTGATGTCCATTAACTATGTTGAGGGGTTGATACCTTGACCACTATGATGGAGGGTGTGATGTCCATTAACCATGTTGAGGGGTTGATATATCGACTACTTCAAAGGGGGTGCTAAACCTTGGATTCTGAGTACTAGTTGCTTGGTCTATAATGATGGTCTTTATTTACCTACATAATATGTTCCAGATAAGCATGTTATACTTCAAGCATCATTCATACATATCATATTGTTAGTATGTCATTCATTGCTTATGATTAAGCATTTTGCACATGCTGCCTATTTATTGTTACATTACATCCTACATACTTAGCACATTCAAATTTATTAATGCATACTCTATACATATATGATATTACCATGTTAGAACTGGAACGCCATTTGGTTATCATCCTACTTTGTGTGGCTAGTGGTATCTATTCAAGTTAATTGGTGAGTCCCCCACTCCGAGGGCAATGTCTATGTTTCTATGCTATGTATTAAAAACTCTCTTCCCTTGTTGTATACTTTGACTATGAGGGAGAGCCTGATTGCTTGTTTTGGCCCCTACTCTTGTCTATGTAGTAGAGGTATTTTTGGGCATGTGATGCATCTATGCTACGAGCTTTGATTTTTTCTTAACTCTTATTGATTATGATATTAAGGATTTCCCTTAGCCCTGGCTATCCCTATTTACTATCTCTTTTTATTATTTTACTGGCTTCTGTGTGTGATGATATGCTAAGAGGGTTGTTTAGGGTCCCTTCAGATTCCCCATTCGCCGGTCATGTCTAGGCCCTATGCTTGGGTCATGACAAAGATGGTAGCAGAGCAGTAGGTTGTTAGATCCTCGGAGTCCAACACAATGCGTCGAATAGATTCTTGTTCGTTGTTATGTTGTGTACCATAACTATGAGCACGAGGCTATGAGATGTTTTAGTAAATGTTTCCCTTCTTCTCGGTCAATGTCGTGCTATAATTTGAGGTAAGGTTATTTCCACCCTAATGATTGTTCTTTGATATGCTAGATCATGGATAACATAAGAGGAAGAAGAGCCCACACTCTCGAGGTACAACCGACTCCTCTCGCCCCTCAAGCTCCTCAAGATAGGGGACTGGTTCATAAAGCATTCTGGGATGCTCTCACATTGCTAGCTCAAGTTGTGGCTAATCAAGTCACCCAAGGGGTCCAAGCCCTTCGTGCTCCTAATCCAGCATCTTGAGTGAGGTACTTTATGAGGATGAATCCACCAGAATTCTATGGGTCTAAGGAAGAGCAGCGCCCTTAATAGTTCATTGATGAGGTCTACAAGGTATTGGCTATCATGGGAGTTAGATCAGAGGAAAACGAGGAGTTGGCGGTTTACCAACCAATCGGGATATCATAAATGTTCGACCTGTCATCACATATGAAATAACGGGATATGGTTTCATCAATGGAAGGAAGACAAGGGGATTGACAATGTGGTTTTATGGTAGGAGTTCAAGGCGGCTTCTCTTAATCAATTCTTTCCTCTTGAACTTAGGGAGGCCAAAATGGCGGAGTTCATGAATTTGAAGCAAGAGTCAATGAGTGTGAGGGAGTATTCCCTCAAGTTCAACCAACTTTCAAAATATGCTCCCCAATTTGTGGCCGATCAAAGGTCTAGGATAAGTAAATTCATGATAGGAGTATCCGATGTAGTGAGTGAGGAGTGCCAGTCCACTATGTTGATTAGTGACATGGAGTCCCGCTTAATGACCTATGCTGAGCAAATGGAGGAGGAAAATTTGAGGAAGAGGAGAGGTAAGGAGGCCAAGAGCGCCCGTGGTGAAGGAAAGTTCCAAAGTCCTAAAGGTCATGGTTGGTACCTTATGCTAGGTGCCCAAAATATGGTAAATGCCATGATGACTCGTGCTTTAAGAAAACCAATGCTTCTTATGGTTGTGGAGAGGAGGGTCAAAAGATAATATATTGCCCTCATAAGCGCAATAATGGTAGAGGTGGTGATGTTGATCTAGGGGATGCTCCAAGATATAATCGGTTTTATGCTCTTCAAAGACGGTAAGGGGGGAACGAGGTGTCCTATGAAGATAATGATATGTTAAAGGATTTTCTTGATGTTTTTGTGCGTGCTTTCATGGTTCCAGGGTTTTTTATTCCTTTTATTGTTCCTTTTGTTGCTATTAAGATTCATGTGTGTCCCAAATGATTATATGGGTTTATTTTTGCTAGAAAGGTCTAAGGAATTGCTCATCTTCTTATTGCATAGCGTCTCGTCTTGTGATTTTTTTGTGTCTTGGCTACTTGCATATCATGCTTCCAATGATTGTAGAACTCGAAAGTTTATAATATGATGGTTAAGAATGGTCGATTTATTTGGTCAACTACAATGGGTTAGTCATTTCTCTAAGCTTGATCTTTGGTGCAGGTTTTGTCATCAAGTGAGGATGAGGATAGGTGATTTCTCTAAGTGTCTTTTTGATTAGGAGTGAGCATTTCGAGTATGATTGTAGTTGTTTGGTTGAGTTATGCATCAGCTTTTTTAAAGGTTTCATTAATAGGATCTAAAACCCCTACCTTGACATGTTTGTGGTGGCCTCTAGCGGTGGAGCATTGATTTATTTAGAGCTTGTGAATCATTTTGGGGTTATGTTGAAGGAAGTTGAGCATGGTGGTGAAGTATTCTTGATGGTCCCAAATCGTGTTTTGTTGAAGGTGTCTAGAATAAGCGAGGCCTTGATTCCACCTTATTTGAGTTAGACGTTTCGGGTGAAAGATTGTAGAGTGGAGGTTGTCTCCTAAGGGGGAGATGGTGGTTCATGGTACCAAGTGGACTACGTGTATTTAAGGTTGACATTTGGGTCAAGTTTTTAGGTCCTTATAAGGTTTGATAGAGAGTTGGTAAGGTTGCATAAGGTTTGGAATTACCTAGGGATATGGATATGGTTTGTCCGGTCCTTCATGCTTCTATATTGAGGAGATGTGTTGGTGACTCTAGTGCTATGGAACTCTTTGAGGTTATGGGTGTTGTGGAGGATAAGTTGACTTAGGAAGAGGTCCTGAAGGAGGTATTAGATGAAAGGGTTGAACAAGTTGATTGGTAGGGTTGAGTGTTCGTCTAGGCTTTTTGAAAGAATCGTCAAGTCGAAAGTGTCTCTCAGGGAGTCAAAGCGGGCATGGAAAACCAATATTCGTACCTATTTCATTCTATTCAAGCTTATGATAGCATGTCAAATCCCATTTTTGTGATTTCAAGTCTTATGCTTCAGCCCCTATGTCATTGCACACATTCATGTTTATGTTAAAAAGTTCGTGATGATTTTAACACTTGTGTTGAGATTTCAAAAATGGTTTTTAAGTGCATTGTTACATTCTTGTTGGGGCTGGTTTCTTTCTGATTACTCTTCTTATATACGTCTCTTTGACATTGAGGGACAAATGTTCCCAAGGGGGGAGATATTAAAACACCCCACACAAGCCTAGGAATGCCCCCACAGTCGTAATTCCCTTATATCTCAAATCAGGGATATTTATATACCCCTCCATATATCTTGGAAAGAACATATAATACATCTTTTAATATCTCAAAATTCATGCAAAATTTCACAAATCTGGCTTCAAATTCTTGTTCAGAGGAAAAAATTACGTGGGGGAAACGAGTACCAACAAGGTTTCTTTGTACGTGCTAAGAAAAATAATTTTTGGTGAAACTTCGAAAAAAGAGTAGTTGTCTGCTACGGGTCTGCAATGCGAACCTAACACGGACTAGTTGAAAATTTTCTGAAAATTATTCTGTTTACTCCATGGCAATTGGGTAATAACCTTATATCTATATACACGAAAATCCCTCATTGTCAAGCCGTTTTGTGCCCTAAAAACCAACAAAGAAAACTCTCAAAATCCTGTCTAATCTTCATCAAATTCCCCATCCATTCTCAAGGTTTTCAAGAAGTCTTGTTAGAATTCAATGAAACCAAGTCAAGCCCCAAGTCCTCCTCTAGGTTCAACAATCCCAAAACTCAACCGCATCTAAGGATTTCATTCGAGCGTCAAGTCTCCAATTCAAATCTTCTTTCAGAAACTCTCCAAGGTTAAGGTATTTGGGTTTCTTTCATGGATTCCTTTCACCCATGATGCCCAAGGTTCATTTTACCTAAAATTGCATGATTTAAAATTGATTTACTCATGGATCGTACTTATTGTGAATTTCACTGCACACTATTCTGGGGTTTATGAAATGGTGGTCGTTTAAGCATGTTTTGAGCTATGAATAAGAGTTATTGGGAGATTTGATGAACAATTTTGATGTATAGTATTTTAGGGTGTTACCAAAAATCTATTGATGGTTTTGCATTGAATTTACTTGCATGATTTCACTCTTGATTTGCATGGTTTTACACTAGCATTACACACCCACCAAGTGTTTGGTAAAATGCCTGGATTATGATTCTTGATTTGTTGAAGGCCCAATACTTGGCATATGAGATGTATGAATCTATGAGGATAAAAGTATGTTGTGTATGTGTTAACTTGATTATAAGATTTTATAGTGTTGCATGTTCACCATAACCTTGCTGAGGGGTTGATGCCTTGACCACTATGATGGAAGGT
Source organism: Solanum clarkiae (assembly GCA_011800125.2). NCBI lineage: Eukaryota > Viridiplantae > Streptophyta > Magnoliopsida > Solanales > Solanaceae > Solanum > Solanum clarkiae. Next base: position 65,298 of record JAABOM020083540.1, on the reverse strand, counting down.
GTGATGTCCATTAACCATGTTGAGGGGTTGATACCTTGACCACTATGATGGAGGGTGTGATGTCCATTAACCTTGTTGAGGTGTTGATACCTTGACCACTATGATGGAGGGTGTGATGTCCATTAACCATGTTAAGGGGTTGATACCTTGACCACTATGATGGAGGGTGTGATGTCTGTTAACCATGTTGACTGATTGATACCTTGAACACTATGATGGAGGGTATGATGTCCATTAACTTTGTTGAAGGGTTGATACGTTGACCATTATGATGGAGGGTGTCATGTGCATTAACCATGTTGAGGGGTTGTTACCATGACCACTATAATGGAGGGTGTGATGTTCGTTAACCATGATAAGGGGTTGATACCTCGACCACTACCAAGGTGGTGCTAAGCCTTGGATTCCGAGTACTTGTTGCTTTGTCTATGATGATGTTCTTTTCTTACCTACATAATTTGTTCTATATAAATATGTTTTACTTCAAGCATTATTCATACTTATCAAATTATTAGTATGCCATTCATTGCTTATGATTATGCAATTTGCCCATGCTACCTATCTATTATTGCATTGTATCCTACATACTTAGTACATTCAAACGTAATAATGCATACTCTATACCTACACAACGTTACCAAGTAGGAATCAAAACACCATTTGGTTATCCTCCTCCTCCACATGGCTAGTGGTGTCTATTAAAGCTAGTTGGTAAGTCCCTCATTCGGAGTACAATGTTTATTATTTTATGCTATATATTAAAGACTCTCTTCCTTTATTGTATACTTTGACCATGAGGGTTTTTCGGGTTGCTTGTCTTCGCCTCCGCTCTTATATATGTAGTAGAGGTATTGTTGGACATCTTATGTATCTATGCTATGAGCTTTGATTCTCTCTTGGCTCTTGTTGATTATGATGTGAAAGATGTCCCTTAGCCCCAGTTATCCTATTTACTATCCCTTGTTATTATTTTACTTATTTTTGTGACCAAGGATGTATGGTAATATGCTAAGAGGCTTGTTTGGGGTCTCTTTGGGTTCCCCATTCTCCGGCCATGTCTAGGCCTTTGGCTTGGGTCGTGACATACAAGGCCACGCGGGCCGTGAGACTTCCTGTACCACCTCTTTTAGAAATATGTTCCATGATAAAGTTTCGAGATGGTGATTTTATAATTAGAAAATTTTCATTCAAGAAGCCATATTGACCGTACAACCTTGTACGGATTGTATATTTGGTCGTACCCCCATGCTTAGTCCCAAATGGTGGTATTTCAAGACTAAGACCACCACATGGCCCATCACACGGTCCGTGAGGTGTCACACAGATCATGAGCGGTCCATGTGTGGTCTGTGTTAGATTAATTTTCATGTTTAAAGGCTACACATTCCTTTTTAAGGCTAAGCGTCACTCTATGGAGGTTCCACATGAGTCGTGTGACCTCACACACGCCATGAGGGCTCCCATCGGGTGTCACCTTGGTCCAAACCTCCGGAAACCAAAAGTTTCAAGATCCAATGAAGTGGTACAATATCCGGGTCATTGCATATCCCTATAGCGTGAGGCCTATACTCCCGTCCCTTAGAACTATATGTTTACTATTTGTATTTGCTTCTAAACCAATGATATGAATATGGAAGTCACTCTTAGACCCTAGGTCCGGGTCGTGACAGAGATGGTATCAGAGCACTAGGTTTATAAATGGTCGTCTGAGTCCAACATGTCACATCAAGTAGAGTCTTATTTATGGGTGTGAAGCACACCACTTTTTTGTATAGTAGGTTATAAGGCATTTTAGAAAATGCTTCACTTTTTTCATGATTCTTATTCTTCCATGGAATGTGTCTTAAGATTTCCTATCTCTATCCCTCCCTATCAAATAGGGGGAGTTACTTTGGGGTCGTAATGCAATTTCAGCAAGGAATATAATGTAACTGATCTTATATATGAGGTGAAAAGGGAGTTGGTGAAGGATGTGCATTATTTGTCAAGCTTGCTCCTTCGGATGTTCAAAGTTTTCTTAGGTCGACTTATTATTATAGAAGGTTTGTTGAAGGTTTCTCATCTATTGCATCTCGATCTCCAAGTTGACTCAAAGAAAGCTAAGTTTGTGGGGTTGGATGAGTGTGAGATGAGTTTTCAGACTTTCAAAGATAAGCTTACATCAGATCCTATTTTGACTTTACCGGATGGCTTAGATAGGTTGGTGGTTTATTGTGATCCTTCTCGGGTTAGGTTGTGTACTTGTGCAACATGGTAAAGTGATAGCTTATGCATCAAGGCAATTTAAGGTACATGAGCGTAATTACCCGACTTATGATCTTGAGTTAGCGGCGGTGGCATTTGCCTTGAAGATTTGGAAGCACTATTTGTATAGGGTGGATTTTGGTATTTTCACCTACCATTAGAGTTTGCAATGTGTGTTCACTCAACCGGATCTTAACTTGAGACAAAGGAGATGGTTGGAACTCCTTAAGGACTATGACATGAGTGTACAATATCATCTCGGTAAGGCAAATGTTGTAGTTGATGCTCTTAGTAGGCTATCTATGGGAAGTATGGATCATGTTTATGAAGGGAAGAAAGAGTTGGCAAAAGATGTTCACCATTTAGCTAGATTGGATGTTAGGTTGGCCGACTCTAACGGTGGTGGTATTCATGTCCGGAATTAGGCCGAACCTTTTGTCATTGTTGATATTTAGGCTAAGAAAGATCTATATCTGTCATTGAATGAGTTTAAGAGTTTAGTTTTCAAAAAAATAATGAGATAGACATTTTCTCACAAGGGGGAGATGGCGAAACTCAATACCAGGATCGATTGTGTGTTCCAGACGTTGATTGTCTCAGAGAGATGATCAGGAGTGCCCATAACTCTCGTTTTTCCATACATTCGGGATCTACTAAGATATATCAAGACTTAAGGTAAGTGTATTAGTGGCATAGTACGAAGAAAGACAGATCCAAGTTTGTATCTGAATGCCCTAACTGCCAACAAGTGAAGGTAGAGCACCAAAGGCCCGGTGGTTTGACTCAAGCTATTGAAATTCCAACTTGGAAGTATGAACATGGATTTCGTAGTTGGTTTGTCTCGGACCCGAAGGCAATTTGACTAAATTTGGATTGTTGTTGGCTAGATAACTATGTCAGCTTATTTCCTATCAGTCCAGACTACCTTTAGTGCCGAAGGTTATGCAAGTTTGTACATTCAATAATTGGTAAGGTTACATGGTGTATGTGAAAGTATCACCTATGAAGGGTGTAATGCATTTTGGAAAGAAGGGAAAGTTAAGTCCCTAGTATGTGGGTCCTTATGACATTGTTAAGTGGAATGGGAATGTTGCTTAAAAGTTGGAGTTGCCTTCGGATTTGATTTCCATTCACCTAGTTTTCCATATGTCTATCTTGGGAAAGTTGGTTGGTGATCCTAGTAATATTGTACCTTTTAAAGGTGATGAGGTTGAGGAGAACATGTCATATGAGGGATTTTTGGTTGAGATTTTGGATAAGACAAGTGAAGCGGCTTCGCAACAAGTATGTGGATGTGGCTTCGGGTAAGGTACTTTCGAGAAATGAACATGTTGAAAGTGCAACGTAGGAAGTCGAATCTAGTATGATGCGACGATACCTTTATCATTTCCAACCTACTGAAGCCTATTGTATTAGGTTCTTCCTATTCCTAGTGGTCCTAATTGTTTCACTAGAGTTTCATGGCATAACATGCATCCATGTGCATGAAAAAGATTTGAAGATGTTTTGAATTATTTAAAGAGGTTTTGATATGAGTTTTAACGATTTTATGGTTTTCAAATGACGAAATATGCATTGTACCTTGTGTTTGGAAGTTTCATGTTCTAAGTCAAGCCTTTCAAAGATGGTTCTAGCACATTCAAGAATGAATATTCCCAAGGAGGAGATGATATAAGGACCCAGACAATTGCACGACATTAAGGGAGGCTTCACGGACCATGTGGTCGCCTTACCCTTGAAATTCCATAGTTTTGAACTAAGTGGTACGGCAATGTATACGGTGCATATAGAGTGGTACGACCCATACACCATCACATATGGGTTCCGGAGTGAAAATTTTCTAAGTATTGGATGACCTTCTCGGAAATTTGCTATGAAGAATTTTCTAAGTAAAGTGTTATGGAGTAGTACACGGTCCGTATAGCATGGTACGGACCGTGAGACCAACCTTTGGGCACTTTCGTCAAAATTTTTCTAAGTATGAGATCTTCAAGATCAAGCTAAGTTCACCTTCAAGCCCTCAATTCAAGGTATTTATGTTGTTTAGGGCCATCATGGGTTTCCAACATCAAGTCAAGTTCAAAGGAAGTCCATTGGCTAAGCTTTTCATAAGAATCGATAGAAGGGTCAACTTTAAATGATCATATCTCTTAGCACAAAATGAATTGTGTGGACCACGACCTACTAAATTAAATCTCTTTAAATTAGCTTACCAACACATTTGGTTTCACCTCATTTCAAGTTCAGATGAAGAAATTATGCCCATTTTCGTAAAGCCTGTCTGTGCAGCATTTTCAAAGATTTGGCTAAGTGTGGTCTCATGGGAAGGTTGTACGGACCGCGAGATCTCCTCATGGGACCCCTGGCAAGAAATGTTATTTCATTTCATTAATTTTTTTTTTGTAATTGTGGCTTCTCCTAAGGGTCTTTTATGACTTCCTGCGCTATCCTAAGACCTCCAAATGACCTAAACTCTATTCCTCTCTTTGAAATTCATAACTCGCACTTATAATTCTCTCAAGTCACTCTTAAGAACTCTCTTCAAAGGACTCTTGTGAATCTAAGCTTGGAACTCAAGGAAAGGCTCATTCTTCTTCAAATTTCTTCTTGAACCTTCTTCATTCGCTAAGGTATGCAGTATTAATTCTTTGTCCTATTCAACCAAGAAGACACAAATATTTTTCACTTGAATTTCATTAATTTTTTCTTACATTAAATATGGGTTTTGAATATTATCAATTGTTGAATTCAATTGATGTATGTGCTATACTTTATTGATGATTTTAAGTTGATTGAAGCTTTAATATGTTGAATTACATCATCATTATGAATATTCGAATATGCAATGTTCCTATAAAGTTTGATCTTAGCATGGGTTATTTATATTATGATTTAAATGTAAATTTAATTATGGATTTACTTCAATTTCATATTGTATTGTTGATTTTAGACTGAATCTTCATTACCCATGTTATTCTCACATCATTCATAGCATATGTATTCATGGCCATTGGATTTTATAAAAATTATGAAGTGCGCCAATCCTAATTGTGTTTTATGAAATGATTCTTATAAACTTATGGGTATGACAAGAATGTGATCACACAAATGTCTATAATATTTGGCTCATTGAGAATATTGGGTGCTTATACCTCATTTGATATTGTGAATGGGCTATTCCTATGCATGAAAAGTATAATATGAATAATGATTTGGCATTTGAGTCCAAGTATGAATTATTATTACTTATGTTTGGCTTTTAAGCCCAAGTATATATTGAAATGATTTGAAAGGACTTACATCCCTTTTGACAGCATGTATACTTATATGTATTCTTGTGGAATGACGAATTAACACTGATGGATTAGGGGCATCAGGGTTATCCCCAAGCATCCTCTCCCTTTCCTTAAACTATGTGCCAGTATAGGTATATGTATATGGTAACCCTTACAAAAATGGAAGGCCCGTAAGGTGCAGTTACAATATTGATATGATATGATAAAATTGTGAAAATCCTATTTGATATGGGAGACCCGTAAGGAAGGCCACTTCTCCAAAATGGGAGGCCGGTAAGGAGAAGTGTGGTTTACCTTTGGCAAGTAAACCACCTCTTTTTCCGTTGTGGTGTTAACGTTGGATTTCCATGTAATAGTTCACTTGGTCTTACATGTCGGTTGCGGTCTCATCCCATCTTATATAAGCATTTTTTCATTTCATGCATCATAGATTTCATGGCACATTGTTATATACTCTTCTTTGGATATATGCCTCTTTTTATATTATATGCTCTTGTGATCAAACATTGAATGCAGGTTTGATAAGTCATATAAATTGCATGCCAGCATACTTAGTACATTCAAACGTACTAACGCATATTTTTTGTCTACATGATCTAACCATGTAGGAACCGGAGATTACCTTCATCCACCATTTGGTGACAAGATGAGATTTGAGAAAGTGTTGTGGTGAGTCTTATCTTCCAAGGACAAGACATCATCTATCTACCTTATGTTGCTTCTGTTTTTTGCTATTTCCTTTGAGAGTGAGCCGGGGACATGTCTTGAACACTTTCTATCTTATGACTAGAGGTGTTGTTGGACATCTTGTAGACTCTTCTCGGATCTATATATTATGTATTGTATTTGGAGCTTATGATCACGGTTATCTATTCGATAAGGCTATTATGGATTGATTATGAGTATTACGATAAACATGTATAATTTGATGTGGAAATGTGGAAGATCCTAAGTCCTGCATCACTCCCATAGAGTGAGTTATACTTACCTGCCCCTTAGTTCTTATGTTCTAATGTGCTATGTGAATTTATGTTATTCCCTATCCCTATGATATGCCCATAGCATGGGTCCTACTTTCTCATCCCTTAGAATTATGTGTTTACTATTTGTATACGCTTCCAAACCAATGAAGTGAGTATTGATACTTTGAGCTTTGTTTGGGGATTCTCGGGTTCTCATTCGCCATGTCACTCCTAGACTCTAGATCAGGGTCATGACATGAATCAAGAAATCCAAAGAAAAATATATGTGAGAAGGATAAAAGATATTCCCACATGAATATTTTTATAAGAACAAAAAATAATTTAAAATTGAGTTTTTTGCTTTTTTCAGAACAAAAAAATATATACGAGTCATTTGTGCAACAATGCAGATATATATGAGTCATTTTTATAATGAAGGGTATATCAACTCTAATGATAAAGTTGAGAGGAAAAAGTTGGCCCCATGTAAGTAATTCTCTTTGATTGATATTATGGTAAATTATTTAAATTAAAAAAAATATTTCTTCAAGGTAAGATTGTTATTTGAATATCTTAAGTATTAAGATTTCTCTCTACTTCAAATAAAAAATGATTCATGCAAATTCTAATTGCTTTTAAACAATAACATATAACCTATAATAGATATGATCTTTATATGTAGTAATCAATACTTGAATCAGTAAATACCACATAACTTTTTTTATAACGCCGATGATTTCGATGTTCCAAACACTTAGTATGGAATATATTTTAATTGTATTACATAGTTTAAATAAATAAAACATTTATATATGATAAAGATTTAATAGTTTTATATTCTAAGTTTGAAATCCTACATAGTAGGATAACAATTAAATTACAATTTTTTTAAAAAAAAATTACTAGACAATAATTTAGTCTATTATAGAATATTTCTTATGGACAAAAATATTAATTATTATTATTTGTAAAAATATTCGTGTTCATGCTATAATATAGATATAGATAAATGAAGCCTACAAAAATATAATGTGGATGTAAATCAACTTGTAATGGGACTTGATACATTGAGTCGTGGTAATAAATAACATAGCACATTTGAAAGTTCAGTATTTTGGTAATAAGAACCCAAAAACGAAAAGGATAAAAAAGACATTCCAATACTAATGCGTCATACACAAAACACTTATTTTTAATTACATTTTGTGGAGTTGGTCTCTCCTTTATTCATTCATATGGAAAAAATCCTTACACATGTGACTGAGGCCCAAAACTAAAACAATCACTTAATTAATTCAATGACCCGATCCAATATCTAACCCATTCTCTACTATAACTTCTAAACCTAACCATTTAGGGTTCCATAACTAGTACCTTCGTGAAAAATCAGCAGCACTAAACAGAACTCAATTAACATATTTGGATCATTTAACCATTGAATAGTTTTATCAAATTAATTCATCCACTAGCTGTGAAATTTATGTGTTCCCTCAATTTTGTTATACTATAAGAAACCCTCTTGCTCCACCCTTTTAGTAGGTAACAATTTTAATTTGGAGATTGATATACTTGGCAACATTCTTACACTTGTGGCGACAACATTATTATTAAAGAGTCCCACTTTGATACGAGGTGGGCTTATAACTACAAATCATTATCATGAAATATTATTGATAGAGAGCTTTCGTCATCTGATTTTTCTTATCTATTGGAACAAGTTAGGTGGGATAGTGCTGACAAAATTTTAAAGAGCAAAGACGATTTGATCCAAAAAAATCATGGGGTTAGCACATACTATGAAGGGCGCTACTGTTCCTTTTCAAGATGACTATACAGTTTATGTGAGTCTGATATTTATTAAGCATATTTTTGTATATCTTCAAGAATTTGATCTTTCTTAAGGGAGAATTCTTACAAAAAAATGTGAAAGCATTTAAAAAGCCGTGTGAAGCTTTAGTTTCGTTACCGGCCAGAGCTCCTAGCCCTTTTGATTCTGTTTTATCTCTGTTAAACTCCACACCTCTATCAATTCATTCTTTGTTCTTTGGAAAACATTTTCCGCAGCAATCAACAGGTTGAGGTGTGGATATTCTTTGTATGAAGAATTTCAGTGCCTAGAGGGTTATGTAGAAACAATTATGAGGGAGATAGCCAATTGAAGAAATATATATTTAGATGAAAAATACGAAAGGATACTAACAGATTCTTTAGTTAAGCAAGCCAAGAGGGAATTTAAGTTACTGCCTACAGTAAGATCAAAAATGTCGTTCTTACGAGCAACACATCTTCCACAAAATGAATTGATAGATGATTGTTCAATATGCATAAGCGGGTACTTACCTGGTTCTGAAGTGTATAAGTTGCCTTGAAGCCATAGTTTCTATTTTGGCAGCATGAAGATTTGGCTTCTAAATACGCCAAGTTGTCCTATATATGGGTTCAAGTTGCCAACAACTGAGTAAAAGTAGAATTGTTCATTCAAACAATTTTGAGTTTGCAGCTTGATATGTAAACCACAAATAATAAAGTATAAGGAATGTAAAGTAAAATAGATTTGAAGCATAAACATAACATTATTAGCATTTGTCACACCTCGGGAGGGTACCCTTGGCGTACTTGACACTCGGGAACCATTGTTGATTCCCAAGTGAGCCATTTAGCCTCATCGGATTCACTCAATCACAATCTAACAGGAAAAGACATCAACAATCAAGAAATATCTCAACAGGAATATGAAAATCAAATCTTTATAGATAATGGCCATTGGCAAACCAACCAATCACAAGACTAGTAAGAAAGAGACTAGTCAAAACTCTATTAAATCAATAACTCACAATCTAGTTTATTAAGCCTCTATCACTACTGTCTAGATAGTACCATGATAGGTCATGGCTACCTCACTCAAAAGAAAATAAAATACTAAACTCTGGTAGCTAGATGATAGTAATATAAAAACCCTCTAAATGTAATGAGGTCTTAACAATCAACAGAATGCAAATAGATCCTCAATGATGCACCTGTTGATGATCACTAAATATCTGTGTCTACATCATACAATGATGCGGCCAAATGGATGTCAGTGCGTGAAATGTATGAGTATGTAAAATGGTTGTATGAAACAGTTAAAGGTAGAATAATATTAACTCAATAATACTCAATCAAAATGTCAAATGTCTATCTAAATCATGATTAAAGAGTAGAGAATGACCAGTCAGTACCAATCTAATGTAATTCGAATCCAATGAAAATCAAAGTGCTATTAACTTTTATGGAAGTTTCTCTTATCTAGCAAAAATCACTTTTAAGTTAGTCATCGTACAATGATCCCGTTGACATTGCCAGAACCGTTCAATACCTTGCCAAGGTAAGAGCAAATCGAATACAAAATGGATTTGGATAATGAACCAATCAAATTATAGCCTCTTCCTCTTACTCTAATAGACTTATTAAACCAGCATGAGAAGGAATTAAATTATGGCCTCTTTCTCTAATAGACATATTGAAGTAGCACGAGAAGGATCAGATAACTCTTACTCTAAACCTTGTGCACTAGAAAGGGTGGGTGAACATCTTTCGGATCAATACGTCCCCCACACTAGTGGGTCTGATGAAATGGAAACCAAGGTTTAAGACCTATTTCACACCCCTAAATGAGCCATAGTACTCAGGTTATGATTCCTGCTTTCTAACAGATGGCTAAAGTCTTCCACTATATGGCTGAAGAGATGCATTATCCTAATGGGATAAACTTTAAGAAAATGAGGAAAATGTGTAGCGTAGAATTTGAAGGTTTTGTTGATCCCACTGATGCTAAACAATGGCTGGAACACATGGAGAGGGTGTTTGACCAATTGGAACTTTCAGATATTGTAAAATTTAAGTATGTCATTTCACTATTACAAAAGGATGTTTATGATTGGTGGGTGAATATTCCAACTGCCAAGGTAAAACCTCCAGTTCTTACATGGAATGATTTTTTCAAGGAGTTTCGTATAAAGTATGTTCCACCTGCTTATTGTGTTGCTAAGAAAAAAGAGTTTTTATGTTTGAGGCTGCGAGGCATGTCTATTGCAAAATATCAACAAAAGTTCTTAAGGCATTGACGTGTTATCAAAATACAACACATTTGATGCTTAAAAAGGAATTTTATGAGTTCTTAATGCGACTTTTAATGGATTTTATGTGTTTTTGTGTTTTTATTGCTGAAAAAGTAGGTTGGCGTGATTTTGGAGGAAATTTAGATTTTGCTGAAACACAGGACATACGAGCTCACCTACGAGTCGTAGCCCAAGCTATGAATCATATGGTGATCTCATAGCAAGAAACAGAGACAAAAAATCAAAAGTCTACTAACTGGAGGTCAGCCCTACGAGGCCATCCTACGATTTGTAGGTCTCATTACCATTTGTATAGGTGGAATCATAGCAGGAAACAGAGAGTCAAAACATTGGACCAAAAACTGAAAGCCTAGACTAGGAGAAGAGCATACAAGTCGTAGCTCAAGTAACATCTCATACAAGTGGGTCATACTAGTGGTGTCCAAAATGCCAAGAACCCGATTACGACTTATAGGTCACCCTACGAGTCGTACCTATGAGGCATACCAGCTGATCTGTCTTTTCTATGTAATTTTTAGGGAAAATATGTAACTACCATATATACTTTAAGTTCAATTTAATTTGAGGAGGATTGCAGATATTGAACATTGAATATCACCTTTGGATATTCTCTAGAATATATGAGGTTTTTAGCATAGATTTTCATTTTCTCTTTGAAAACCCACTTTTGGGGAGTGCAAATCCCATGTTGTATTCATTGTCAATATATCAAGCTTGTGGCTTGCAACTTGCGGTGCAATCATTCTTCAATGCTTTGGGTAAAACTCAACTATGTCTTCTCTTTGCATTATTATTGGTTTTGCTTTAGCCATGAGTAGCTAAGCACCTACAACTTGGGGTTGTGGGAACCATGGGTAGTTGACTTGAGATGGCCTAGATTTATTGCATTTCTATGATTTGGATTTTTGTATGTATTATTTATTTTCCTTCATTATTATTGTAGTTTGGGAGTGGCCAATACCAAATCTTGCCCACTATCACGATCCCGACCAAGGTAGAGACGAATAGGAAAAGGGGGAGTAGATGACAGGATTCAATTGATGTGTTCTCGTCTAATCAACCAAACCTAACCAAGGGGAGGTTGACTGGGACAATAGGTAACGATTAGTTGGCACACCAGGGTTACCGACAAAGCGCCATGGAGAAATTTGACCTTCACCTTCACCAAGAGGGCTGGAAGAACCTAAGTTACTATCCTGCATGCAAATTTCGAATTGTAGTTATATAGTCTAAGGAAATCGAGTTAGCGTACCATGAGGAATACAATTCCCAAGTTGTCCCTAAAATTGAGTATTTCCTTGAGTAGTAGTATAGCCATTATTTTACTTTTTGTTTTTGAATCGCAAAACCCCCTTTTTTTAGAGACTTTAGTTAAAGATACTCGAAATGATTAATAGTTAACTCTTGTAGTCAAGCCCTATATTTCCTGCGGATTCGATCCTAACCTTCTTTTAGGTTAATTGTTGATAGAGACCGCTTTCTTATTGGAGCATGAATATCAGATCAAAAATTATGGCACCATTGCCGGGGATTTCACTATTAGTTAGTTCAAGTAATAATTTCTAGTCTCTCTTCCATTTTACTTTTATTTTTGTTTTTGTTGTTTGATTTTACTTGCAGGGTGTACAAGATTGTATGACCAACACAAGGAGCCAAGGCATTCCCTTAGCTTCAATCAATTTGGAGATCCATCGACCCTTTAGAAGAATGGCTCAAGTGAATGAGGATATCGCAGTTGAGGAAGATATGAATATAAATAATGACATGGGAAGAGAAGATAATCCACCCCCAAGGGATGATTGGTGATTTACTTTCACAATAGAACACATTTGATGTCTAAAACAAGGGATTTTGTGAGTTCTTAAGGAAACTTTTTATGGATTATATGTGCTTTTGTATTGTTCTTGTAGAAAAGTTAGGTTGGCACGGGTTTAGAGAAAAATTACAGATTTTGCTAAAGCATAGGACATATGAGTTCACCTACAAGTCGTAACCAAGCTACGAGTCGTAGGGTGCTATAGTAGCAAGAAACAGAGACCAAAAATCAAAAATTTGCTAAGCAGAGGTCAACCCTACGAGTCTATCCTACGAGTCGTAAGTTTCTATATGACTCGTATAGGTGTACTCGTAGCGGGAATCAGAGAGCCCAAACTTTGGATCAACAACTGAAGGTTTAGACTATGAGAGGAGCATACAATTCGTAGCCAAGCTACGACTCGTACCAATGGGTTGTACCAGTTGAGTCCAAGATGCCAAACACCTAATATAAGACCCTGATTACAACTCATAGTTCACCCTACAAATCGTACCTGTGAGGCATACCAGCTACCAGCTGTCTTTTCTGTGTAATATATGGGGTTATTTTTTAAATTATACATTCTTTAAGTTAGGGCTTTCTTAGGGAAGATTCGACTTTCAGAAGAGAACATCATCTTTAAATATACTCCCAAGGAAACTTTTAGGGTTTTATCTTAGTTTATCGTTTTCTCTTAGAAAATCCAATTTTGTGGATTGCAAATCTTACTTTGTGCTTATTATCAATCTATCAATCTTGTGATTTGCAACTTGTTTGTCTTCAATCTTTATTGCTTTGGGTAAAATTCTCAATCATGTCTTATATTTGCATTTTTGATGGTTTTGCCTTAGCCATGATTAGCTAAGCACCCATAACTTGAGGTTGTGGGAACCATGGGTATTAGACTTGAGATGACCTGGGTTAGTGCATTTTCTTGATTGGGGTTTAGCATGTATTGTCTTTTTCTCTTTGTTATGATTGTTTTTTGGTGGTGGCCAACATCAAATCCCGCCTACTATCATGATCCCGACCAAGGTAGTGACAAATCAGAAAAGAGAAATGGTTGGCAGTATTTGATTGATGTGTTCTCATCTAATCAACCAAACATGACCAAGGGGAGGTTGACTGGGACAATAGGTAATGGTTAGTTGGCACACAATGGTTGCCGACCAAGTGCCATGGTGAAATTCGACTTTTACTTTCACAAAAGGGATGGAAGAACCTAAGTTACTGTCCTGCATGTGGATCTCTAATTGTAGCTTTGCTCTCTAGGTTTATCCAGTCAACGAACCATGGGGAACACAAATCATCCTAAGTTTTCCCTAAAATTGAGTGTTTTCTCACATCGTAGTGTAATGTTTATTTTACTTTGTTCTTGAATTATGAACCTCCCTTTAGAGATTTTAGTTATAGATACTTGAAATGATTGATAGTGACTTCTCGTAGTCAAGCACTATTTTCCCTGTGGATTCGATCCTAACCTTTGGTTAGATTGATTGCTGACAAAAACTGCTTTCTTATTAGAGATGAAACATCATCAGAAATTATGGCGCTGTTATCGAGGAATACGGCTAGGTTTTGACTTCATTTCACTGTTAGTTAGTTCTAGTGTTAATTTCTAAACTCTCCTGTATTTTAATTTTTTTGTTGTTTAGCCCATTCACAGGTTGGTTGGCACCATGACCGAACAAAAAATCTATATCACAAATGACTTGTGTAAGACATTGCAGAGGCGAGCCTTGTTTTAGGGACAAGAGTCTGAAAAGCCCCAAACATACCTGCAAATGTTTACTCAAATAGTGAGGGGAGTTCTTGGGACAAGACATCCTACTTAGGAGGCCATGGCTTTGTAAGCGTTCCCCATGACTCTCTGGAGTGAGGATGCGGAATAGTGGTCAATTCTTCCACCGGATGTTTGTTCTAACTGGGGAAGGTACAGAAAGTCTTCCTCATGAATTTCTATAAGGAGCCCAACAAGTAAAAGTTACAGAATAACATATGCAATTTTAAAAGGGTGGCAGGAGAACCTTTGGTAGTAGATTGGGAAAGGTATAACCAGTTATTGGCAATGAATCAAAACCATTTTCTGACTGATGATGAATTAGCGGCTAGCTTCTACCGAGCACTAACCTCTGAGCAATAAGGGCATGCTGATGCATTGTATGGAAGGGACTGTTAGGCATTTCTAAGATGACCATTTAATGAGATCACCAAGCATATGGACAAGCTATCTACAATTGCCCAAGTCTACCAACCCTTTCAAGGATAGGCCGGACCATCCACTAAGGTATTGAAGGAAGCCCCAAGTAAACCCAAGAGTGAGAATGTGCGAAATTGGCCGAGGTTACGACACCAACATTATATCACTGATAAGCTAACAAAGATTGAGAATATGGTTGAACAAGTCCTGACCAAGGTTAATGAGCAAGATGATATTGTTCGGGATATAAAGTTTGATATTGTCAAAAGTAACTACAAAGTGGAACTACAAACTATGTTAATGCAAAGACTCAGAGATAGGATGGAGCAGCTTGCTGAGAAACTAGAGGCGGTGCAAGATGAGCAAAGGAAGAATAGAAGGAGCAACGATGTAACTCATGGAGAAGTCTGATTATCTATGATGGTAGAGTCGAGCCACAATGTTAAACAAGGCGCTTCTTGGGAGGCAACCCAAGCATCTTTTATGTTTCTAATAATTTTGAGACATTTTTATCCCTTTAATTTTTTGGGTGGTAGTTTAATGTTTTGCGGTAAGTATTAAGAATTTGAATCAGCTATATTTCTTGCGTTTAAGTATATCTTAAGGATTGGTTGCAGGAACAAACTAGAAAAATGAGGAGTAGAGAGATTTATGCCTAGAGTAACCTCTACAAGTCATAGTCACCACTATTACTCCGAGTCATGCCTCTTAGAGGGAAACAATGAGTATCAGAAGATGGAACACACACTACGAGCTAACCTTATGATTTGTAGGGTCTCTTATGAGTCATAAGTGGGGTTCGTGATGCCCATCTATGGATTTTAAATTTTTACAAGTGTTGAGTCTGCTACGAGACCGGGACTTACGAGTCATAGGACACTCTACAACTCATCGTCGAGGTCTCGTAGCCCCGATCTAAAACTTTTTAAAGGTGACCCGATTTAGAATATTAAAAGACTAACATCTTTTGGCTGCTTATGTCCCTTCATGAAATGGTTCTTCTCACTTTATAATCCCTAAAACATCACTTTTCACTGTTTTATTCATCACCCAAATTATTTTTCTACTAACATCTCCCAGTAAGTGCATTTTCACCAAGTTTCCAGCCTTTTCTTGTTCTTCTAATCACATAGTCATCTTTCATCTGGTAAGTTTTTATGCTTAAGTTTGGTATACATCCAAAATAATCGTGTTTGTGGGTGTTTGAGTGATTATCTTGGGATCATGATAAGCAAAACCATGTCAAAATGATTGTGATAGTGGGAGGAGTATGATTTAGAATTGTTTATGCCCCTGTAATTAGTCTATTCTTTAATTCTACCCTTGCCCTGTGATTATGAAGTCTGATTTTATGGATGTATGTGTCTATTATGTGATTTATGGGTAATTATCTTGTGAAACCATGTTAAGGTGGCATCATTCTGTTGTCAGTAATGACTATTGCATGAACTGAATAAACCTTTGCATGTCTCCAGTTGTGCTGGACTAGTGTAGAAATTGGGTGATGTCCAAAATTAGTTCATACTGGAAATATTTCGAATGATATGGAGAATTCAAGTTTCATTTTAGGATGATTGGGAAAGTGTAGTCATTAGGCTTATTACTAGGTTATTTATGTGTTTTTGAATTTTGATGCTTCATAGTTAATTTGGTCATTGTGGAAAGGTTAAAGGCACCCAAGGTGCTCTTTGTTTTCTACTACGAGGACTCACTGCGATTCGTAAGTCATCCTACGAGTCGTAGAGGCCCTTCGTGGAAGGTAGTAGTCACCTATGGTGCCTTAACATTTTCCATATGAGGCTCACCTATGATTTGTAGCTGTTGTTATAAGTCGTAGTGGTGGTCTTGTAGTCCAGATCTGAATTTTCAAAATGTTTCTAGAATGAGGTAAAAGAGATGTGAGCCTGGCCTACGACTTGTAGGTTACAATATGAGTCATACCCACATCTCATACCTGATTCCAGAATCCATTTCTCTCAAATAACTTGGTACTACGAGTTTACAGTACTGCTCGTAGGTCACCCTATGAGTAGTACCTTCACCTCGTATCTATAACCCTACACTTGGTTTAGTTGTTTTCACCTGGGTATTTGTATTGTTTCTTGATTGATCGTTTCTTGTGTTAGTCATTTGTTGAACAAAATATCATAGGACTCATGTTTTTGTATATGTTGACTTTTCAAATATCATGCCTCCAAGAGGTCGAAGGGATGTTGCCTCGACTTCAAGACACCAACTTAGAGATGAGACGTCAAATGATGAACAATTTACTGAAGAGATAAATATGCACCCAAATCCTGAAGCTAATGTATGCATGACAAGATCACAAACAACAAGGGTTTCGATGGAAGTGGTTAGCCCCTCCCAGTCAGAAGAGGAGGGTGACGATGAAGAATCTGATGATGATGCCTTACTTTCTACGTTCGATTCTCTTGAGGTATCTCAAGTTCAGCCAGAGGAAACTGCTCCACAATAGCCAGCCGATTCCACTTATATTGTCACCTCCATAGACCCCCAAAAAATAAGATGGCATGTCCTAGGAATGAGAGAGAGTTATTAGAAGGGACTGGAACCAAAAAGTCAAGGGAGGCCTATACGGTGGTTTCATGAGGAGGCAAGGTTAAAAGACACAAGGCTAAGCAGTGCACCGGGGCTAGAAGCTGCAATTGAGAGCCATGGACTAGGATGGCTGTCACAAGTGTTGGTAAAGTACGCCCCATACCTAGTCCGAGAATTCTACGCCTCCTCTATGTTACTCTACGTATGAATCTTCCAAGGCACAAGAAGCCCAATGAGCAGCCACGAGTGAGTGAAGTCTTGGTCAGAGGTGAGGTTGTTGATATTTAGAAGAAACCATTCGAAAGGTAATGTTTGGGCCAAATTACAGAGTGCCACACTCCACTGCATAGTATGATCATAGGATTGTAGATATGAGAAAGATGGTTAATCAGAAGGATGTTTGGCTAACAATGGAGCTCCTTAGGTAGATAGTGAGCTACATTTACAAGGAAGGTGTAGAGCCAATATGGATTACAAACCACAGTGAGTATATTCTGAATGCCCACCTTTCATTCAGGGCAAAGTTTTTCTTGTCTATTATTCGTTGGTGCATCAGACCCATGTTCACTGATAATGTGATCACATTGGAGAGGATTGTGTTGTTAGCTAGCATCTTAGCAGGGTTACAAAATTGACTGGGCTGGTGTTATGGTAGGATAGATTCACGAGTCGACAATTTGCACCCAGCAAGTCTTGCCATTCCCCATCCTGATATATACATTATGCAAGGAAGCTGGTGTGCGAGTCTCTCTCCACTTCGACCCTCATGTAGGGGCTATGCATATGTTGGACCCTAGTCTAATCATGGTTGACGAGAAACCGATAGCTCTACAGAGAGAAGCTCCTCCAGCCATTCTAGAACCATTCCTTGTAGAGCCTCAAACTCAGGGCTCGACTCTAGCTACCACTAGTACTACTCCAGCCGCTATAGAGCCTACGCCAACTATTGAGATTGAGTCCACGCCATCCTCCACTACTCTAGTACCAGCAGCAACTGTATTATAAGTTGATTCTATTATCTATGTTGTTGATTTTCAGGCACTATTTTGCAAGGTGGCTATGGTGGAGTCTAGGCTACAAGATTTAGCAGCACAGGTCAGACCTTGGGTCAGCCACACTGTACAGGACTCGGAGGTGGGATGAAGGCATTTTCCCGAGCATTGGTAGATGAGAGAGTTAGAGTGGTGGATGTCCGAGTAGATGCTTTTAAGGTGAGAGTCCAGGGGAGACTTGAAGTCGCTAAGCATGCTGACATGAGTGCGGTGACTGAATTATTGGACAAATTCAAGGCCGACCTATTACAAATGTTAGCAGCCCCTGTTACAATCCAAGAGGTAGCACCGGGGGGTAACGAGGTGTTTAACTGGCTAGATAAGCGCCCGCATACATATGGAAAGAGGCCTCTTGAGATAGATGATCAAGTGTTGAGCTAGAAGAGGCCTCGGCCTGATAACCCAGCAGGCCTGGTGGAGGAGCCGATACCAGAGGAGGTGGTGCAGGAGTCCATCTTGTTGGCAACTATACAAAGAGACAAGGAGAAGCAACATTCACATGGAGAGGGTAGTTCACATACAGTTGTGACCCAGATTGCTGAGGAGGAGATGGTGACCCAGGACCCTGCTAACCAGCCACAGACCAGTGCTTGATGTTCTAGGATATTTGACTCCTTTTGACCCCATTTCTTATTTTATCATTATTGATACTTTGTTCTGCTGTTCGGCAATCATTTTATTATGTTAATTTTTGGATTTGTTTTTACTTATATTTTGGATGTTAGTTTTTGGTTCTTAATGTATACATATATATGTGCTATCGTGTTTGGTTTTCCATTCTTGTCTTTACTTAAAGGACAAAGTATTCTATTTTGGTAGGGTGTGGGAAGTTAGAGATTAAGGTGAAGTCTGAGTATCCTTGTGTCCACAATTTTCCCTAATTTTGATCCCAAGGTTTTCTTGTCGTGATTCTTTTTCTTTGTGGATGTTTAATTTTCTATTAAACCGGCATGTTTAGGTAGTGTAGATAATTTGTAAATTCATAGTAGTGTTATCTGTTAGCATATACATAGTGTTTAAATGTTTTTTGAATGATTTGAAAAATTGGGTACCCTCAAAATATTTGAGAATGTGATTATTCATGTATTCATGCATTTTGATAATCTGGTGATGTTTATTCTGATAATGGAAAGGTAAGTTGAGGCTTGAAGCATGATCTATGAGTCTTTACTTATTGTGAGTGCAATGCCATGTGTGTTGTGAGCTTGTTTTACTGCATTCATGCATCTTGTATGGACTCAGAACTTGCCTTAGTACTCTAAGATTGGCTTGGTGATGTGGTTAATTTGGAAAGGATCTTATGCCTTTCATCCTTTAGTGAACCCACTTTTAGCCTAAATGAGCTACCAAATGAGTAAGTGAATCCCTTGTTCCAAATTTTTGAGCTTCTCATGTACTCATTCCTTCTTGACACCTTACAAGCTTAACCTTGTTTGATGAAATATCATGATATTAGCTCTGGTCTATCCTTGGACATCTAAACCTTAATTGAGGCTAAAAGCCTAAGTTGAGGGTGGCTACAAATTGTGGCCCTGGTTTGGGGACTAGATATTGTGCAGTTCACTTCAGGCCAAAAGCCTAAGTTGAGCAAGTGTAGACTTGGTCTTGAAGCAAAATCAAGAAAGTGTTTAAGTGGTCACTCACCAACCTCTTAAGTCTCTCATATATAAAGATCCATTCTTTGATGAAGATGCATGTTTTATGAGCAATCAAGCGGCAGGTTTCCCAAATAACCCCCAAGGGTCCAACTCGGACTATTTGAGGCAAGGTTTTGAGAATCAAGGTTGGAACTACAACTGTGATAGTGCTTATGGAGACAACCGAGGTGGCTACTATGAAGGGGATAGAGAGTCGAATGCTGAATGGGGTAGAAGAGATAGTTATAGGAAGGGTCCTTATGTGCCTCCCCACAACCGTGATGTCGTGCCAAGCACTTCGAGGCTTCAAAAGATATTTGATAAGTTGTTGAAGAGAGTCGATCACTAAGATGAGACCTTAAAGGGAATAAAAGTAGGCATTTCAAGTATTAACCAAAAAATAGTGTCTCACTCTGTGGTGACTAAGTAACTAGAGCAAAAATTTGGGCAAGTTTCTTATCAATTGAACCAATGCCAAAAGGGCACCATACCAAGCACCACAGTCCAAAATCTTATGAACAAAGGGAATTGTATGGCACTCATGACTAGGAGTGGGGAAAAAGCACTCCTAGATCCCCCTATGCCGATGATTATGGATGAAGTTGATGAGAAGGGTGTTGGTGGTGATGTTGTGGTTGAGGAAGAAGGTCCGGAGATTGTTGGGATGCAAAGAGAAGAGGTGAGGGAGCACGAAAAAATTAAGTCGATTCTAACACCACCTCCTTCTTTCCCCTAAAGGCTCAAGAAAAAGGAGGAAGATGGCAAATTCAAGCAATTCCTTTCAATGTTAAAACAATTTTCCATCGACATTCCCTTCTTAGAAGCTTTGGAGAAGATGCTCGGGTACGCCAAATATATGAAGTACTTGGTGACAAAGAAACACACTTTGAGCCAAAAGTTCTCACAGGAAAACCAACAATGTAGTGCAATCCTGACCAAATTCCGTATTTAAAAACATGAGGACCCCAGTGCATTCACCATCCACCATCGATGATGTTGAATTCGCAAGAGCATTATGTGACTTAGGAGCAAGCATCCATCTAATGTCTCTTGTCGTATTCAAAAGACTTGGCCTTAGAACCCCTACTCCAATAAGAATACAATTGCTCATGGATGATTGAACCATCAAAAACCCAGAGGGGATACTTCTTGATTTTGCTTGTTAAAGTTGATAAATTTGTCTTTACCGTAGATTTTGTGATCCTTGATTGTGAAGTTGACTTCGAGGTGCCCATCATTTTAGGAAGACAATTTATAGCCACCAGGAGAGCGCTTGGATATGGATTGGGGACAGCTTTGGTCTATGGTCAATGATGCAGTGGTCGTGTTCGATATCCGCCAGTCAATGAAACACCCGGATAAGTTGAAGAGTGAGTCTTTGTCCCTTGATGACTACTGATAATGGATGATGACAAAGTGGATCCATGATATTAAACAAGGTACTTCTCGGGAGGCAACCCAAGCATATGTGATGATTTTTGGTTTGTTTTTAAGTCTGCTTGGTTTTTGAAGTTTTTAGGTGGCAACATGTTGTTTACTTTAAAATTTGAAAGACATTGATTCAGTTGTGATGTTTCGAAGATTGTTGTGTTTTGAGACTTAGTCCACAGATGGATGCTAAGAACTGAAAATGTGAGAAAATTGGCACTTGGAGCAGCCTCTACGAGCAGTCCTATGACTTGTAGTGACCACTACGACTTGTAGTCTCACCTCGTAGAGGGAATCAATGATCATTAAAAGTTGGTACGCATGCTACAAGCCAATCTTAAAATTCGTATGGTCCCCTATAAGTCATAAG
The DNA here is from genome assembly GCA_011800125.2 of Solanum clarkiae. Taxonomy (NCBI): domain Eukaryota; kingdom Viridiplantae; phylum Streptophyta; class Magnoliopsida; order Solanales; family Solanaceae; genus Solanum; species Solanum clarkiae. Next base: position 43,637 of record JAABOM020083540.1, on the reverse strand, counting down.
TAGGGTTCGTAGTGCCCAGGTATGAAGTCATAATTTTTATAGGTGTTGGTTCTGCTATGAGACCAGGACTTGCGAGTCATAGGATACCCTATGACTCATAGTCGGGGTCTCGTAGCCCCGATCTGCAGCTTTTTAAAACGTAACCCGATTTTACTTTAAAAGGTGTCAAAATAAATTTTTAACCCTAAATTCATTTCCATTAACCTAATTCCAATGGAAATGCCAAATCCTTCCCCCCGTTCACTCTTCAGAGCATAATCCTGGCTACCCTCATCATTTTTCAGTGAGTACTTCGGCAAGGACACCATTCTTTAGGGTTTCGATGCGCTTTTCCATCTACTTTGCATTTGTTCAATTCTTCTACTAGGTGATAATCTTCGTGGTTAATTTTAATTCACTATTGTGGTGAGTTTGATTCTTTAGATGATTGTGTATCTGGTTTAATCATGAAGATTCATACCCATGTGGTGATGCATTCGTCTAGACATGAGAACTAGGATTTGAGTGCTTTGAAAATGTTGCTATGAATTAATCTTTGTTCAGAATTATCATGTGGGTGTTCGTAGCTGTGAGAATAATAGTCCCATAAATGTAATGCTTAATTGTTGTCTGAACATTGGGCAAATTATTTTCAGAATCGAAGTTTGGGAAGTGTGGGTGTGTTCATATGCCACTTCTTGTTGGACTTAATTGAAAGTGTTTGAAATTCACTTGCATCTCAATGAAATGTTTTGTTGAAAGTGAGTGTGAGTTTGTAGTTTTAACTGCTTTTGGTTTTGCTTGATGAAATGTGGGATTGCCTTCGATCTTTGGGAGTAAGGGTTGTTATAACTCCATTGTATCGTAGTGGGTCTACTTGTGCCCCAAATTTATTGTATTGCTCTTATAATTTCCAATTCTTAGTTTGTGTTAAATTTATTTTTTGTTTTTGTGGGAACTCCCTCTGTTTCCAACTACGAGGCCCCCTACGACTCGAAGGATCCCCCTACGAGTCATAGTGGTTCCACGTAGTAGGCACCAGTCACCTAGGGTTCCTTCACATTTCTCATACGAGACTCACCAACGACTCATAGCATCTGCTAATTTTGATTGAGATTTCAAAAATACCTCTGGAAAGAGGTACGAGGCCAGTTCACGACTCATAATTACGACTCATAGACCACATCGTAACTGCATCTTGTATTTGATTTCGAATTGCATTTTCTCAAAAACCTTGGTACTATGATGCTAAAGTACGACTCATAGGACAGCCTACGAGTCGTACCTACACCTCATAGCTGCAGGCCTACAACTGCATCAGTGATATTTCTTCTGTTTTGTTTTACTTCTATGTGTTAGTGTTTTTGCTTTTTGTTCTTTATTATGTGATCATTGTTTGGGAAACATCTTGAAGCTCACATGTTGTCTTATAGTTGGTTCGCAGATATCATGCTTCCAAAGGATAAACGAGCAATCCAAACATTCCAAAGGAGGTTGGTGGATGAGTCCTCTGAAACTAAGAGATCTGAGGGGTCTTTAGAAATTCACAGGGTCAGAATAGACCCCGAGCCTAATATACCTCAGACTCTGGCTCATATAGCTCAGGCACCTATGGAAGTGAGTAGTTTCTCCCAGTCTGAAAAGGAGGAATAGGAGGGTGATAGAGATGGGTTCGAGAGTAGTTCACCTCATATGACCCCCACACACACCGAGATAGATTTTGAGGAGGGGTCACAAGCTCCATATGAGGAGGTCCAATCACAGCTTCTGGCCAGCCCCAGATGGTGTGTTGTAGGGACGAACAATACATACGACTAGGGGTTAGAGCCAAAGGGTTGGGGAAAATCTGTTTGACAATTCCATGAGGAGTCTAGGCTAAACGACTCTAGGTTGGATAGGGTTCCAGACTTAGATGCGGAGATAAATAGGCATGGACTTCGATGGACCACAAAATAGTTGGGCAAGTATGCCTCTTACTTAGTTCATGAATTTTATGCAGCTTACCTTAAGACACTTCGTTGAGGTCTCCCGAAGAATAAGAAACGGATTGAGTAGCCTCGCTTACAAATGATTCAGTTCCGGTTTGTAGAGCTGACATCTCTGAGGAGACAATCCAAGGGGTTTAGTTCAGGCCCAACTACAAAGTACCTCAGTCCATCACAAAGTATGATAGTCGTATTTCTAAAATGAGAAATGCAATGAATAGCTGCTGTAGTGTATTGCCAGCCAGATATGTGAGGATAGGTTTGACCCAGCGTGGGTTACAAACCACACAGATCCGATTGTGAAAGTCCACCTCTCATTTCGTGCCATATTTTCATGGTCGATTATCCGTTGGCATATCTGGCCTACTTTCAAGGATAATGTGATCACTTTCGAGCGAGTTGTGTTCTTAGCCAGCATCCTAGATGGTTATGATATTGATTGGGCTCGGATTATCTCTAAGCAGATCCATGAGTTCGCCATCCGAATGAGCACCTCATTGTTGTTCCCTGGTTTGATCCACCATTTAAGTAGTGTAGCAGGTGTTCGGATTGACCCCCACCATGACTAGTATGTAGAGGCCACACGTAACATAGGTCCCAGCCTGACAAAGGCTGATGAGAACCCAGTGGCACTACCACGTACAACTCATCTGTTCATCCCAGTTCTATTCCCAGTAGAGCCTCAAACTTAGGGTTCGATTCTAGATACCACCAATACTACTCTAACCACTACATAACCTTGACTAGCTATTGAGATTGAGTCTACGCCATCCTCCAATACTCCAGCACCAGTATCATCCACTATTCAGGTCGATTCTCTTATCTCTCTTGTTGCTTTTAAGGCACTGGTGTACTAGGTGGCTACAGTGGAGTCTAGGCTACAGGCTTTAGCAGCTCAGGTCAGACTGTAGGTCAGCCCTACTGTTCGGGATTCAGTGGAGAGGATAAAGGCATACGCCCGCGATGTGGTTGATGAGAGAGTTAGAACGGTGGATGGCCAAGTAGATGCTTTTGAGGCGAGAGTCCAGTGGAGACTTGAGGGTACTAGGCCTGCTGACATGAGTGTAGTGACAGAGGAGTTGGCCAAGTTTAAGGACGACATATTGCATATGTTTGCAGTCCTTGTAGCAGTCCTAAAGGTGGAACCGGCGGGTCATAAGGTGTTTGACTGGCTAGCTGACCCCACACATGTCCTTAGGAAGAGGCCCCTCGAGCATCATGACCTAGAGATGAGCCATAAAAGTCCTAGACCTGATGACCTAGCAGCACCAAAGAAGGATCTGATACCAGCGGCAGTGGTTCAGGAGCCGATACTGATGGCAGTTATACAGAAAGATAGGGAGCAGCAGATTTCACATGGAGAGGGTAGCTCACGTAAAGTTGCAGCCTAGATAGCTGCGGAGGAGGTCATGACCCAAGACCCCTAGGACCAGACAGATGCCAGTTCTTGATGCACTATGATGTTTGACTTTTGACCCCAACCCTTATCTTTTATCTATGGATACATTGTTCTTTTTGTTGGACAATGTTTTCATTATATTTGTTTTGGATTTGTTTAATTATTATAACACCCCACATCTTATAATACTAGTACTATGCAAATAAAACATGATATGGTTTGATCAAATTAGTGCCCATTTTTAAAAGTGCTTTTATCTCATGTTATAGGGCGATATGTGCATCGAACACTTAAGAGGGTCGAGTGTGTACATGTTTTGTGTCAAATTGAGGAGATCATGGCCCTAAACAAAGTGAGAGAATTGAGGTGCCTGTAGGACTTAAGAAGCAAGAAGGTGAGTCACCTACTTTCTTAGCTTAAATTTGCTAGCTAAACGGAGACGAGGCCCGACGTTAAATTTGTTCAAGTCCAATTATGTATAAAGTTCGAGTTAAGGGCGTAACTCTAGCCTATGTTTTAGCATCATAAATGGACTTTATTTTCAGCCCAAGATGAATAATAAAAGGGTCGAAGTACACCACAACCCACTTGGCTTATTGGGCCCAATCTAATTGAAGAGGAATTTGGAAAATAGGCAGCCAAGGCCCATCAACTTTGAGACCCATTAGGCCTAAGTGTAAGGGCCAAGCTGTTGCATCACAAAGTTATTAATATGTGTTAATATGTGGTGAAAATTTCAAAAGAAAGTCGGCCAAAAACTCCTTTAAAAAGGCTTACAACTAGCACTTTTAAGTCATTGTTAACTTGGAAAAAAATCAGCTTTCACAAGCTTTCTCACTACACTTTCTGAACTATGCAAAGCAGCCACAAGGAGGCTTTTAGGGTTCTTGGAGAAGACTTACACCATGAGGGCAAAGGTAAGTCAGAATACTTATGTGTTTAGTATAGTTTTCTTATGTAAAATAGGAAGCTAAGCTGATTATAGCTTTGCTAAAATTGTTGGACAGAATGTGTTCCAAAAGTTGTTGTACATTTTTTCTTATTTATTTGGAAAATTTTCTCTTTTTAAATTGATTGATTATGAAGGGATACTTCTTTTATTAATGAGTATTAGTTCTATAATGATTTATAAAGGCTGCTGCAACATTCTTATAGTACGCGAAAGTGAGTTTTTGTGTGCCATCGTAATTGTACTCGTAATAGGAACTTGTGGCCTGATTATCGAGGACTATGGTCTCATATCCTCCACCTTTTTTAGCAATGTTTTTGAACTGTTTCAGGACTGGTTTTTTGTGTATATATGGTGGGGACAATTTGGTTAAAGTTGGAATAGGTTTGGAATTGTCGACGTCAAAATGGGGCAAAGGGACGTAATGTTATGCTGCCTATTTGTATGTTGCGTAGAATTGTTATGTGTTTTGCATTATGGGCTGTTGTAATACTATTATGGCACTGAAACAGGATGCACATGATATGTATATGAGAATGTGTATTAGAAAATACGATTAGGGGCGAAAACGTTGAAAGAATACGCTCGGGTTTGCAATTATATGTTTGTTGCCAGTATGTTGTTTTTTATGAGATTGGGATGCCAAGATGTATCTATTGGTTGCTAATACAAGTTTTATTACCTACTATGTTTTAGATAAATATTTGGAAGAAGTTAAGGTTATCTCGAGGTAATAGCGAGGTCATACAGTAAGATATGTAAGGCTACTTGATTTCGTATTATTTGGCATGAAACATAGATCCCTCCTTGGCACATAAAGGCACTTACCAACTCTGACACAATTATTAACCATGTCTCCACTCTTTCACATGTTCGTATGCTCCCATACATAGTCACCTTTGAATCTACATACATACTTGGATACCAAGATACACGAATTTGTTCTACTAATAAAAGTTCATGTGTTGTTCTGCCTCCTATGTATTTCATTATTTGTGTAACCTACTCCTTTCATTATGGTTTTGTCTTTTGTGAGTATTTACATGTCATATGTCGTACGTACAGTCCTATAGCTCCAATATTACGACCACCAAAAGAACCATCTCAAAAGTAATTGAAAGATAAAGTAAAGTATATTGCTTATTGATAGGTGGTTACCCGAGGGACGGAAGAATCACCTCTCTAGGGTCGATCCTATCGCGGGAGGGTTAGCCCAACGGGTTAAAGGAAAAGCCTAGCCAGGGCTGATCCCGATATAGATTTACCACTGATCAGCTGGTCATTTGTATTACATGTTGTGCACAGATTATACAGAAAAGGTAAAGTAATTAAAAGAAAATAAAGTACATGATCCCACAGTATAACTAAAGGTGGTCTCTTATCCTACATCAGTGCATAGTTCCATTTCAGTTGTTGCTTTATATATAGTATTTCTTGCCTTACATATTTGGTACATTATCTCGTACTAACGTCCCTTATGGGGGACCTACATTTCATTTTGCAGGTACAGGTGCTAGTAAATCTCCCCAGTAGGAGTACAGGATATCCAGCTACTGTTACCAAGCTCCAGGTTGCTTCGGAGCTTTGTGTGTCTAGAGTTTATATTTTTGTATCGTATAGTTAGTCGAGGCGCGGCCTATCCCAACCCTTATCAGATACTTTTCTTTATCTAGAGGCTCTGTACTCTATGTAAATTAAAGTGTGGTCATGTCTCATAATTTAGACATTGTGGCCCCAACGGCCTAGCAATATGCATTTCCTCTTTGCTTATTAGCACTATTTATTTTCTTAAAGGTATGTCAAATGTAGAAATCTCATATAATATGTATAGAAAGTGCATAGATATAGGTTGGTTCTCCTAGGATTTACTGGGAATAGGTGCCAGTCCGCTTTAATGGGACTTCGGGCGTGATAGAAATGGTATCAGAGTGGGTCATCCTAGGGGGTCTACAAAGCCATGTCTATGTAGAGTCTTGTTTATCGATGTGTTGTGCACCACATTTATAAGCAGGAGGCTATGTGTCATTTAGGAGTTGTTACTTTCTTTTTGTTCTTTAGATCATGCCATAAAGATATGTGTAATAGGTGGATTGTGTCTAACCCCTAAATTATTTTGTACAAGTAGTATGCCAGAAACCAGGCAAAATAAAGGTAAAGGGAAGGGAGTAGAAGTGGTGGTTGGTATACCCAGTCAGGTGAGATAATGAAATGAGGTTCAAGAGGAGTCTCTATCATAGACATCTCCAACTCCTCCAACTCTCCATGAACGCAGAAGTAGTGAAATTCCCCCTGAACCACCTATTGACGCTACCGTGCAGGATCTAAGAAATGCAGTCCAACTATTGATCCGTATAGTTGTTGGCCAAGGTCAAAGACAGGAAGGTTCGATTATAGGTGCAGGTGGTGCGAATGGGGCAGCAGGCAGAAGGATACGTGATTTTCTTAATTTGGACCCTCCATCCTTCACTGGGTCAGATCCTAATGAAGATTCCCAAGACTCTATTGTTCAGATTCAGTGCACTGTAGATGTTATGCATGTGACTGGTATAGAAGTTATCGAGTTAGCGACATACAGGTTGAAGGGTATGGCTATATTGTGGAATGAAGCTTGGAAGCAATCTATGGGTATAGACGCACCTCCAACTACCTGGAAGGAGTTCAAAGAGGCATTTCTTGACCATTACTTTCCATTACAGATCCGAGAGGCCCGTGCAGATCATTTCTTGAATCTCTACCAAGGGAATATCAGTGTGAGGGAGTATACCCTTCAATTTAATTCCATGGCCAGGTATGCTTCTAATGTTGTTTCTACTATGACAGATAGAGTTCATCAATATATGTATAGATTGGATACGTATCTAGTCAGAGTCTGTACCATTTCTTCCTTGAAAAAAGACATGGATATAGCAAGAATGCAAGCTTTTGCACAGAAATTGAAGAATCAGAGGAAAAGGAGAAGGACACAAGAGTTGGAAAGGGCGCAGTCCAAGAGTTCTAGGTCTACAGGGAAGTTTACACCAACCTAAGGTGAGCTTAAGCCTCGGTTTTCTAACAGACCGCCTAGGCCATCATCCTCCTACTCTACAGCCAGTTTTCCACCACAACTTCAGGGGTCTAAGATAAATCAGTTTGGTCCAAGAAGTAAAGGGCAAGGCACCCTAGAAGAAGTCATTCAGGTATATGTCTTGTTGGGACAGACGCTTGTTATTGGTATGGTGCGCAAGGGCATATGATAAGAGATTACCCGAGGAGGCATATGGGTGATATAGCACAATCTACTAGGTTAGTTGTTGCATAATCATCATCAGTTCCTCCATTAGGTAGGGTTGAACAAGTACCTATGGGTTGTGGTAGAGCTATTAGAGGGGCAGCTATCTCTAGCGGAGTCCAAAATAGCACTTATGCTCTGGGGAGTCGGCAAATTTTAGAAGCTTCACCTGATGTGGTCATAGGTACATTGTCCATCTTTTCACATAATGTATATACATTAATTGAACCTACTTCTACACTATCATACATTACCCCACTAGTTGTTGGGAAGCTTAAGAGAACACCCAAATTATTGAACAAACCATTTGAAGTGTTCACACCAACTGGTGAATCTATTATGGCTAGAAGGGTTTGTTATGACTGTGTAGTAACTGTTTGTGATCGTGACACATTGGATGACCTAATAGAGCTATAAATGGTGTAATTTGATGTTATAATTGGTATGGATTGGTTAGCTTCTTGCTATGCCACCATGGATTGCCGAACTAAGAGAGTGTACTTGCACTTTCCAAATGAGGCAGTTCTTGAATGAGAAGGCAATGTTGGGCGCCAAAGGGGAAGCTTATCTCTTATTTTTAAGGCCAGAAAGATGATGTCTAAGGGGTATATATGTTATTTAGTTACAGTGAGGGATATGGAGGAAGAATCACCAACTCTTCAATCAGTTCCAGTAGTGAATGAATTTGTTGATATGTTCCCTGAAGAAATTCCAGGATTACCTCCAGAACGAGAAGTAGATTTTGTATTGACAATTTTATAAGACCTAGTGTGTCCCCTTGGGGTGCACCAGTGTTATTTGTACATAAAAAAGATGACACCTTGAGAATGTCTATCAACTATCGACAATTGAATAGGGTGACAATTAAGACTAAATACCCCCTCCCAAGGATTGACGATTTATTTGATCAGCTACAGGGTGCCAAAATGCTTTTCAAAAATTTATTTGAGATCGGGTTATCACTAAGTCAGGGTGAAGGAGAAAGATATACCTAAGACTGCTTTCGGAACACGCTATGGTCACTTTGAATTTCTTGTTATGTCATTTGGGCTAACGAATGCAGAAGAAGTTTTATGGATCTGATGAATAGGGTATTCAAGCCATTCTTGGATGTGTTTGTGATAGTGTTTATAGATGACATTTTGGTATATTTAAGATCAGAAGAGGACTATGTAAATCACTTGCGACAGGTGTTACAAGTTCTTCGTAATCAATAGTTGAATGCCAAATTTTCTAAATGTGAATTTTGGCTAAAATCAGTGGCATTTTTGGGTCATATTGTACCGATGAGAGAATAAGGGTTGATTCGCAAAAGATAGAAGGGTGAAAGATTGGCCAAGACCAACAACACCCATGAAAGTTTGGAGCTTCCTAGGTTTGGTGGGTTATTACAGGAGGTTTGTTGAAGTTTGTTCTTCTATTTCTGCACCTCTAACAAAGTTGACACATAAGGCGACCAAGTTACAATAGAATGATGCATGTGAAAGTAGCTTCCAGGAGCTGAATAATAAGCTAACTTCTGCACCTGTGCTAGTATTTCAAGAAGGCACCGAGGGGTATCCAGCGTATTGTGATGCTTCAGAAGTTGGCTTAGGGTGTGTACTAACACAACATGGTAGGGAAATTTCTTATGCATCTAGACAGCTACGACCACATGAGAAAAACTATCCAACACATGATCTTGAGCTAGCAGCGGTTATGTTTGCTCTGAAAATATGGCGCCACTATTTGTATGGGGTTCACGTTGATATACATACTGATCATAAGATCCTATAATACATCTTTAAGCAGAAAGGCCTAAATTTAAGACAACGGAGATGGGTAGAGCTAATAAAAGATTATGACATTGACATACTTTACCACCCGGGGAAGGAAAATATGGTCGCCGATGCTCTGAGTCGTAAGGAAACCATGAATACTAGTGATCAAGCTGTGGTGAGTCAAGAAGTGGCTAAAGGATCTACGTCAGCTAGCAAGTTTGGGAGTTTGCCTTCTTGAAACTCCAAATGAAGGGGTTATTATACATAAGGCAGTAACGTCTTCATTAGTAATGGAGGTGAAAGAAAAATAGTTTAAGGATCCTGTTCTACAATAGCTTCAGGAAATGGTAAGTCAGGGTACGATAAAGGGCTTTGACCTTACACAAAATGGAGTACTTTACTTCCAAAATAGATTATGTGTGTCTGATATTAATGGATTAAGAAAGAGGATAATGGAAGAAGCCCATCATTCCCGATATTCCATCCGTCCAGGATCAACTAAGATGTACCATGATCAGAAGGGAATGTTTTGATGGGGAGGCATAAAGAAGGACCTTGAAGAATTTGTAGCTCAATGTCCAATTTGACAACATGTGAAAGTAGAACACCAAAAGCTAGGAGGTTATATATAGTGTATTGAGCTTACAACATGGAAGTGGGATATGATCAATATGGATTTTGTTACCGGTTTGCCTCGCTCATTTTAGAAGTTTGACTCCATATGGGTAATAGTTGATAGACTCACAAATTCGGCACACTTCTTGCCAGTCAGGAGTAATTATACAGCTGAAGAGTACGCCAAGCTATACCTCAAAAAGATAGTTAGGCTACATAGAGTCCCAATCTCCATTATTTCTGATTGGGGGGCTCAATTCACTACAATGTTTTGGAAGTCCTTCCAAAGGATTTTAGGGACACAAATAAATTTGAGTAAAATATTCCACCCTCAAACAGATGGTCAAGCAGAATGCACCATTCAGACACTTGAAGATATGTTGCGAGCTTGTGCATTGAACTTTAAAGGTAGTTGGGTGGACCATTTTACACTTATTGAATTTACCTATAATAATAGCTACCACTCAAGTGTCAAGGTGGCACCTTATGAAGCATCGCATGGAAGGAAATATAGGTCGCCAATTGGATGGTTTGAAGTGGGTGAAACCACCTTGCTTGGCCCAGATCTATACAACAAGACATGGAAAAGGTTAAGGTAATACAATAGAAGCTAGAAACAGCCCAAAGTCATCACAAATCATATGCGGATGCTAGAAGGAGAGGAGTGCAATACTCAGTAGGGGATTAGATATTTTTAATGGTGTCTCCAATGAAAGGTGTTACGAGATTTGGTAAGAAAGGAAAATTGAGTGCACGTTACATAGGGCCATATAAAATTATTAAGAAGTTCGGGTAGGTTGCATATGAACTAGAGCTACCCCAATAGCTTTCAATGGTTCATCAAGTTTTTCATGTCTCAATGCTTCAAAAATGCATAGGTGACCTATCCAATATTACTCCTATTAAAGACATGCAGGTTACACAAGATCTCACATATGAAGAGGTACCTATTGCTATTCTAGATCATCAAGTTAAGAAGTTAAGAAATAAAGAAATAGCTTCAGTAAAAGTACTTTGGAGAATCCAGCAACCAGAAGAAATAACATGGGAGGCCGAGGACGCGATGAAAGTAGAAGACCCTTACTTATTTGAAGCTAAAGAGGGAGTCCAACATGCAGAATTGGGACACTAAATAGGTACGTGTGATTGAATACTTAGTGTGTTGTCAAAAGTTTGTGTAAGTAAAGGTTTAAGCTTGGCTAAGCTTTCTAATTGTGCTAACATTCGAGGAAGAATGTTCCTAGGGTGGAGGATGTAGCACCCCACATCTAACAATACTAGTACTATGCTAATGAAACAAGATATGATTTGGTCAAATTAGCGCCATTTTTAAAAGTGCTTGAATCTCACGTTATAGAGCGCTATGTGCGTCTAACGCTTAAGAGGTTCAAAAGTATACATATTTTGTGTCAAATTGAGGAGATCACGACCCTAAACAAAGTAAGAGAATTGAAGTGCTTGTAGGACTTAAGAAGCTAGTAGGTGAGTCACCTACTTGCTTAGCTTAAATTTGCTAGCTAAACGAGATGAGGCCCAATGTCGAATTTGTCCAAGTACGATTATGAATAAAGTCCATGTTAAGGGTATAACTTTTGCCCTTTTTTAGCATCATAAATGGACTTTATTGTTATCCCAAGATGAATATTAAAAGGTCCCAAGTACACCAAAACCCACTAGGCTAATTGGGCCCAAACTAAGTGAAGAGGATTTTGGAAAATGGGAAGCCAAGGCCTATCAACATTGAGACCCACTTAGGCCAAAGTGTGAGGGCCAAGCTCTCCACATTAGAAGGTTATTAATATGTGTTAATATGTGGTGAAAATTTCAAAATAAATTCGTCCAAAAAAACTCCCTTAAAAAGGCTTACAAGTAGCATCTTTAAGTCATTGTTAACTTAGAAAACAAATCATCTTTCATAAGATTTCTCTCTACACTTTCTTAACCTTGCAAAGCAGACACAAGGAGGACTTTAAGGTTCTTTAAGAAGCCTACACATTAAGGGTAAAGGTAAGTAAGAATACTTATGTGTTTAGTATGATTTTCTTATGTAAAACAAGAGGCTAAGCTGATTATACCTTTGCTAAAATTGTTGGACAACATGTGTTCCAAAAATTGTATATTTTTTCTTGTTTATTTTGAAGATTTTCTCTTTTTGGTTGGATTTGTTATGAAGGAAAGCTACTATTCTTAATGAGTATTGGTTCTATAATAATGTATAAAGGCTGTTGCACCATTTTTACAGTCCGTGAAAGTGAGTTCTTGTGTGACATCGTAATTGTGCTCAAAATAGGAACTTGTGGGCCAATTGATTGAGGAGTATGGTCTCACGTCCTCCACCCTTTTTTAGGATTTTTTTAAAAAAAATTTTAGGACTGGTGTTTTGTTTATATATGGTGGGGACAGTTTGATTAAAGTTGGAATAGGTTTGGAATTATCGACGTCAAAATAGGGCAAAGGGATGTAACGTTATGCCGCCTATTTGTATGTTGCATAGAATTGTTATGTGTTGTTCTTTATGGGCTATTTTAAGACTGTTATGGAACTAAAATAGGATGCACATGATATGTATATGAGAATGTGTATTACAAAATATGATTAGGGGCGGAAAGTTTGAAAGAATATGCTCGGGTTCACAATTATATGCTTGTTGCCCGTATGCTATTTTATTACGAGATTGGGCCGCCAAGATGTATTTATTTGCTGCTAATTCTAGTTTTATCACCTACTATGTTCTAGATAAATATTTGGAGGAAGGGAATGTTATCTCGAGGTAATAGCGAGGTCGTACAGTGAGGTATGTAAGGCTACTTCATTTCGTATTATTTGGCATGAAACATAGATCCCTCCTTGGCACATAAAGGCACTTACCAACTTTGAAACAGCTATTAACCATGCCTCCAGTCTTTGACATATTCATATGACCCCATACATAGTCACTTTTGAATCTACATACATACTTGGATACCAAGATACACGAATTCGTTCTACTAAATAAAGTTCACGTGTTGTTCTGCCTCCTATGCATTTCATTATTTGTGTAACCTTCTCCTTTCATTATAGTGTTGTCTTTTGTGAGTATTTACATGTCATACGCTGTATCTACAGTCCTATAACTCCAATATTACGACCACCAAAATAATCATCTCAAAGGTAATTGAAAGATAAAGTAAAGTATATTACTTATTGATGGGTGGTAACCCGAGAGGTGCAAGAATCAGCTAGCTAGGGTTGATCCTATCATGGGAGGATAGCCTAAGGGGTTAAAGGAAAAGCCTAGCCAGGGCCGATCCCGATATAGATTTACATTGATCAGATAGTCATTTTTATTACATGTTGTCCACAGATTATATAGTAAAGATAAAGTAATAAAAAGAACATAAAGTACATAATCCCACTGTATAACTAAAGGTGGTCTCTTATCCTACAATAGTGCATAGTTCCATCTAAGTTGTTGCTTTATATACAGTATTTCCTGCCTTAAATATTCAGTACATAATCTCGTACTGACGTCCCTTACAAGGGACCTGCATTTCTTGCTGCAGGTGCAGGTGCTAGTAGATTTCCCCAGTAGGAGTACAGGATATTCAGCTGTTGTTACAAAGCTCTAGGTTGCTTCGGAGCTTTGTGTGTCTAGAGCTTATATTTTTGTATTGTATAGTTAGTCGAGGCGGGGCCTATCCCGACCCTTATCAGATACTTTTGTTTTTCTAGAGGCTTTGTAGACTATGTAAATTAAAGTGTGGTCATGTCTCGTACTTTAGACACCGTGGCCCCAACGCCTAGCCATATGCATTTCCTTTTGGCTTGTTATCACAGTTTATTTTCTTGAAGGCATGTCAAATGTAGAAATCCCTTATAATATGTATAGAAAGTGCATAGATATAGGTTGGTTCTCTCCGGCCTTATTGACAGCGGGTGCCATTCCCCCTTAATGAGACTTTGGGTGTGACAACTATTTGTCTTCAATGTTGTTTCACTCTTGTTATGGATGTTTAGTTTTAAACTGTTGGTTTTTAATGTATGTGTGTGTCTCTCTCTCTCTCTCTCTCTCTCTCTCTCTCTCTCTCTCTCTCTCTATATATATATATATATATATATATATATATATATGCATGTATATGTTTTCGTTGTTTGGTTTTCGTTCATGTCTTTTCTTTAAGGATAAAGTATCCAATTTTGGTCGGGTTTGGGAAGTTATGAAATAAGGTGAAGTTTGAGTAGCCTCAAGTCCATAACTTCCCCTATTTTTGATCCAAGGGTTTTCTTATAGTGTTTCTTTTTCCTTGTAAATGTTTTAATTTTCTGTCGAACCGGCATGTTTAAGTAGTTTGGATAATGTGCAAATACATAGTAGTATGGTCTTTTGGTGTATTCACTGCTTATATATGCTTTTTGAATGGTTTTGAAAATTTAGGTACCCCCAAATTTTTGAGATTGTTAGTTAGTGATGCAATCATGAATTTTTATTATCTAGTGATGTTTGTTCTGATAATGTAAAGGTAAGTTGAGACTTGAAGCATGACCTGTGAGTTTATAATTGATTGTGTGTGCAATGTCATGTGTGTTGTGAGCTTATTTTGCTGCATTCATGTATCATGTATGGACTCAGGACCTGCCCTGTTACTCTAAGATTGGTTTGGTAATGTGGTTGATTTGGAAGGGAGCTTAGGCCTTTGTGCTTCTAGTGAGCTCACTTTTGCCTAAATGACCTACCAAATGTGTTTGTAAACCCTTTTGTTCCTAATGTTTGAGCCTCTCATGCACTCACTCTTGACACCTAACTAGCTTAGTCTTGTTTGATGAAATACCTTAATATAGGCCGTGGTCTATCCTTGAACATATGAACCTTTATTGAGGCTAAAACCCTAAGTTGAGGGTGGCTACAAATGGTGGCCCTGATTTGAGAAATAGATATTGCGTACTTCACCTCAGGCTAAAAGCCTAAGTTGAGGGTGGTTTTTATTATGGTAAAGTAATAAAAATTAGGTGATTGGCTGGTAAAGAAAGAAAGAAATGAATAATAATGAGTCGGGTGAAGAAAAAAAGAAAAGAAAGTTCTTTGAATTCAAGAAAATAGCAAAAAATGAGTTCAAAATTAACGCACAGCTGAAAAGATAAATAAGGCACCCGAAGAAAGCTTGGAATAGGAGAATAAGGGTGGATTTAGTGAAAATGATTGGATTATGAAGGTTAAAGTGTTAGTAAACATGGTTTAAGGATAGCTTTTAGTCACTATTTACCTAAATTGCCATACCAAAGCCCCATGAGCCTATGTTACAAGCTGTTAAGTCCTTAAAGAGATCCAAATCCACTTTGTCACCAATCTGGAAATTGAGTATACGGGAAAGTATGGTGTTAGTCATTTTGCATTAATTTCATTTGTGAGAGTGAGAATGCTTCCACAGTCCCTGCATTCTAAATGTTTTTTGAGTATGTAAAAGGGACTTCTTTTCTGTGAGGGCATTTGTACTACTTGATTAGAATATGACTATACCAGTGATTGTGTATAGTTGATGCTCCTTAGCTTATCATAGTTGGGTTGCTAGATGTATCTTTGTGTTTTGTTTTGCCTAGTAGCCTTGCAATCTAGTTTTGAAAATTAAAGTTGGGTATCTGAATTAGAATAAATAATGTATATGCCATTAGTATAACTGATATGTGTTTGTCATTGTCTGCTTAGATTGAGTTGTCGCTTGAGGAAAAGCAACAGTTCTAAGTTGAGGGTGTTGATGTGCTATCAAAATACAGTATATTTGATACCTAAAATAAGGAATTTTGTGACTTCTTAATGCTACTTTTTATGATTTTTATGTATTTTTCTGTTGTTATTGTAGAAAAGGTAAGTTGTCATAATTTTGGAAGAAACTTACAGATTTTGCTAAAGCATAGGACATATGAGCTCACCTACGAGTCATAACCCAAGCTACGAGTAGTATGGTGATCTCACAGCAAGAAACAGAAACCAAAAATCAGAAATCTACTAAGTGGAGGTCAGCCCTACGAGGCTATCCTACAAGTTGTAGGTCTAATTACGACTCATACAGATGGAAGCATAGCAGGAAATAGAGAGCCAAAACTTTGGACCAAAAATTTAAGACCTAGACTACAAGATGAGCATATGAGTCATAGTCCAAGCAATGCCTCATACCAGTGGGTCGTACCAGTTGAGTCCAAAATCCCAAGAACCTGACGCGAGACCACGATTACAACTCGTAGGTCACCCTACGAGTCATACTTGTGAGGCATACGAGCTTCTAGCTATCTTTTTTGTGTAATATTTAGGGCTAAATGTGTAACTACTATAAATACTTTAAGTTAGGATTTTATTTGAGAAGGATTGCAGATAATGAACATTGGACATCACCTTTGAATATCATCTAGAAATATTCGAGGGTTTTAGTATAGATTTTCACTTTTACTTGGAAAATTCATTTTTAGGGAGTGTGAATCCCATATTATATTCATTATCAATACGTCAAGCTTGTGGTTTGCAACTTGTGGTGCTATAATTCTTCATTGCTTTGGGTAAAACTCTCAACTATGTCTTGTCTTTGCATTTTTTTAGGTTTTGCTTTAGCCATGTGTAGCTAATTACCCACAACTTGGGGTTGTAGGAACCATGGGTAGTTGACTTGAAATGACCTAGATTTATTGCATTTCCATGATTGGGACCTTCATTATGATTGTTATTTGGTGGTGGCCAACACCAAACCCTGCCTACTGTCATGATCCCGACTAAGGTAGTGACATATAGGAAAAGAGAGTTAATGACAAGATTCGATTGATGTATTCTCATCTAATCAACCAAACCTGACCAAGGGGAGGTTGATTATGAGAATTGGTAACAGTTAGTTGGCACATCATGGTTGCCGACCAAGCGCCATGGTAAAATTCGACCTTCACCTCCACAAGAGGCTGGAAGAACCTAAGTTACCGTTCTACGTGCAAATTTCCAATTGTAGTTATGGAGTCTAGGGTAATCGAGTTGGAGAACCATGGGAAACACAATTCTCAATTGTCCCTAAAATTGAGTGTTTCCTCGAGTAGTAGTATAGTCATTATTTTACTTTTGGTTTTTGAATCACAAAACCCCCTTTTTTAGAGATATTAGTTATAGATACTTGAAATGATTGATAGTGAATTCTTGTAGTCAAGCCCTGTATTTCCTGTGGATTTGACCCTAACCTTCAGGATAATTACTGACAATGACCTCTTTCTTATTGGAGAGTGAACATTAGATAACGCTTTCTCGTTATGTTGGAGATATTATTAAAGAGGAGAAAGATAAGTGCAAAAAATTTGAAGACAACTTAAATCATTCTATCAGAAAGAATGTGGAAATCTTGCAACATGAGAACTTCTGTAAATTAGTTTCCAATGCTCTTACCTGGGAAAGCCTTGATATGGAAAAAGCTAGTAGACATGAAAATAAGCTCTGGAAACCTAGATCAGATTTCGGAGGTCCATACAAAATGGGAAGGTTTGATGATTCTAAGGCTAGTGGTATTAGTAGGTCACTACAACCCAAGCAAAGCAGATCATATTATTTTATAGGTATCACTCCAAATAGTAGTCAAGGCAAGACTCGTGTTCCTACATGTGAACAATGTGGGAAGAA
Organism: Solanum clarkiae; assembly: GCA_011800125.2. Classification (NCBI taxonomy): domain Eukaryota; kingdom Viridiplantae; phylum Streptophyta; class Magnoliopsida; order Solanales; family Solanaceae; genus Solanum; species Solanum clarkiae. The sequence goes on along the minus strand of JAABOM020083540.1, from coordinate 26,064 downwards.
TCATTATGGTGCTTGCAGGAGAGTTTCTGGTGCATGTTTTAAGTACGATAGCTTTAATTATAAAGTAAAGGACTGTCCTAAACAGGTTCCTTCCTTGCCTACTGAAAGCTCGATTCATAAGCCTTCTACTACTCCTCCTTAAATAAATAGGGGTGCAAGATCAAAAAACATCCAAGCGACTGGAGCAAGTGGAGCAAATTAATCTAGTGAGCAAAGGTCTACGACAAGAGCTTTGCTATGAAACAGAGGGATGATAAAGATGTCCAAGACATGGTTGTTGGTAAATTTCACTTATTTGGCTTATGTCCATTTACATTGTTTGACTTTGGTTCTACACATTCTTATGTTTGTTCATCACTCTTTTTTCCTGAAAAATCTATGAGGCTTGATTATAATATGCTAGTAGAAAGTCCCTTGGGCTACTGAGTTGTTTGTAATCGAATTTATCGAGCTTGTACCTTCATTATTGAAGACCTAGATTTCCCAGCGAATTTTATTGAAATGCCTTTCCAAGATTTTGATGTTATTATTGGGATGGATTGGATTTATAAATTTCACACAGTAGTGGATTATAAATCAAAGCATGTGACTTTTCAGGACCCTGGATTTTCATATTATTATACAAGGTGAAAGATCATTGACGTCTAGTATTATTTTTGCGGCCTTGGCAAGAAAGATGATCGACACGGTTGTGATGCGTATCTTTCTCTCTTAATTGATACACACTTGGAGTGCCCTAGTCTTAAAGATATACCTACTATGTGTGATTTTCTAGAAGTCTTATTAAAAAATCTTCCCGGGTTACGTCCGGAATGGGAAGTTGAATTTCGAATAGAGCTTATTCCCGGATCTACTCCTATTTCCATAACTCCTTATAGGATGGCTCTAGTAGAACTAAAAGATTTGAAAACTTAGTTGCAATAACTTGTTTAGAAGGGTTTTTGAAACGATCCCAAAGAGTCCCCAAAAATGTGCCTCAAAGGTGCCTAAAATCGTAGTTTTTATATATCTCAAAATTCATGCGCGATAAAAAAAATCCGACTTCATATTATTGATCAGGGGGCCAAATTGAGTAGGAAGTGAGTCTAGCCCCAATTTTAGAGCAAACGTATCGCAATTTAAATTTCCCAAAACTTGCTTATTCAAAATGGATCTGCGTCCCTAGCGCGACACGGCTAGGGAGCGGACCAGTGTAAATGTTGCCTCTGCGAAAGGTCCGCATCGCAAACTAAATGCGAACCTGTGTATTTTATTACTAGTGATTTTATCTCGATCCAAGGCTTTTGAGTCTTTAACCTAAGCCCTCCCATAGGTGAAAATACATTTACTTAGTCATATTTCACCCTCATATCATACAAAACATTCCCTAATACTCTCTAAACACTTAGACAAATATTTCAATCCAAATTTCAAGTCCCAAAACTCATCCTGATCTTAAGGTTCTCATTCAAGCTTCTAGTCTCCATTTCCAATCTTCTTCAAGGATTCTCCAAAGTTAAGGTATGTGGGTTTCAACCATTGGGTCCTTTCACCCATGGTGACCAAGCTTCCTTTTTACCTAAAATACATGTTTCTGAGTTGATTCTACTAATGGATTTTCTATTATGAATTTGACTATGAGCTTTGTTGGGGTTTTGTAAAAGTGTGACAGTTTTAGCATGTTTTGAGTTATGAATCTTTAATCTATCTTGAGATTTGATGAAGTGTTTTGATTCATATTATATGATGATGTCACCAAGTATTCATGGGATGATTTACTTCAAGATTTCTTGCATGATTTCACTGTTTAATTGCATGGTCTTACACTAGCATTATATACCCACCAAGTGTTTGACAAAATGTCCGGTTTAGGGTTCTTGAGATATTGATGATCCATTGCATGACCTATGACTTGTCTGACTTTATGATGACGAAAGGATGGTATAAATATGTTGATTTCATGAAAAGTATCTAGAATATTAGAGTTGATCATTTGCCTCATTCGGGGGGTAGTAGGCCTGAATTATCTTATTAGGGGGTATGTACCTCAATTTCCTCACTTGGAAGGTAGTAGGCCCTTGCAACCTTGTTGGGGACTTTGTACCTCAATTGGCTCTCTCGGGAGGTAGTAGGCCTGTGCAACCTTGTTGGAAGGTTTGTACCTAAATTGCCTCGCTGGGGAGGTAGTAGACCTGTGCAACCTTGTTGGGGGTTTAAACCTCAATTGCGTCGCTCGGTAGGTAGTAGGCCCATGCAACCTTATTGGGAGTTTGTACCACAATTGCCTCACTCGGGAGATAGTAGGTCCATGAAACCTTTTTGAGGGGTTTATACCTTAATCACCTCTCTAAGAAAGTTAGGCCTTGGCTACTATTGATGGTCTGTTCCTACACATGTAATATGCTCTATAGATAAGCATTTTTACTTCAAGTATCATTCATGCATGCCATATTGTTATACGTTCATCTACTGCCCAATTATGCATTCTGACTATGTTACATATCTGTTATTGCATTACATCTTACATACTTAGTATATTCAGATGTACTAACGCATATTCTATGCCTACATGATGTCACCGTGTAGGAACCGGAGCCCCACTTGATCATCCTTCGCCTCCACGTGGATAGTGTGATTTATCCACTAAGAAAGTGGTGAGTCCTCAACGTGAGGGACATTGACTTTGATGTTTTACTATGTATAAAGACCCTCTTTCCTTTTTATTATGTACTTGACTATGAGGGTGAGCCCGGTTTCTTTTCTTGGGTCCCGCTAAATTCTATGGTTAGAGGTGTTGTTGGACATGTTATGTATAATGCTATGAGCTTTGAATCCCTCTTTCCTCTATGATATTTTATTCCACAAAAATGTCCTTTAGCCCCAGTTATCCCTATTTCTATCTTTTATTATTATTTTATTACTTCTGTGACCAAGGATGTGTAATGATATGTTAAGAGTCTTGCTTGGGTCCCTTCAGGTTCCTCACGTGCCGTGTCACGTCCAGTCACGGGGCTTGGGTCATGGAAAACTTAGTATTAGAGCACATTGTTAATGGTCCATGGCACCCAACACACCGTATTGATTAGATTCTTATTTATGGTTGTGTTGTGCACCACAAGTATGAGTAAGAGGCTATGAGACATTTCACAAAATGTTTCCCTTCTTCTTACTCTATGTCATGCTATAGAATTTAAGGTAAGGTTTCCCCCTAATGATTATTCCTTGCTAAGCTAGATCATGCCTAACACAAGTGGAAGAAGAGCCTGCACACCCGAGAACAACCATCTTATAGTGAGCTCCGAGATGATCTTACATGCTAGCTCAAGTTATGGATAATCAAGCCAACCAAAGGGCCTAAGCCCTTCATGCTCCTACTCCTGCATCTCTGGTGAGAGACTTTTTGAGGATGAACCCACCGGAGTTCAATGTTTCTGGGGTGGATGAGGACCCTCAAGAATTCATCGATGAGTTATATAAGGTGTTGTCCATTATGGGTGTGAGGTCAGAAGAAAAGGCAGAGTTGGCGGCTTACCAACTCAAGTGGGTGGCTCAAATTTTCTGCACTCAATGGAAGGAGGAGAAGGGAAATAATAATGTGATTTTATGGGAGGAGTATAAGGTGGCTTTTCTCAACTTGTTCTTCCCTTTTGAGCTGAAGGAAGCCAAATTGGTGGAGTTCATGAACTTGAAGCAAGGATCTAGTAGTGTGAGGGAGTATGCCCTCAAGTTCAACCAACTCTCAAAATATGCTACACACTTGATTGCTGACTTAAGGTCTAGAATGAATAAGTTTATTATGGGTGTTTCCGATTTGGTATGTGAAGAATCGTACTACTATGTTGATTAATGACATGGATTTGTCTCATTTGATGACTTATGGCGAACAATTAAAGGGGGAGAAATTGACGAAGATATGGGGTCATGAGGCCAAAAGGTCCCGTTTTAATGGTAAGTTCCAAAGTACCAAGGCTGGCTGGCTTCAACAAGGCCAAGGGTCTTCTTATGTTCCTAGTGGGAAATTTTCCAATGACTACTGAAGGCACCAAGAGAGTAGTGGTGTGATGCCTAGACCCGTGTGTCCAAGATGTGGTAAGGGTCATGGTGGCCTATGTTTGAGGGCTACTAATTCTTTGTATAGTTGTGGGTATGTGTACCACAAGATAATGGATTGCCCATGTAATCGCAACAAGGGTAAGGATGTTTATCCTTAAGGGAGGGTTGCTAATGCGGTTCCTTTGGAGAGAGGAGGTCAACAAGGTAGTGCCCCAAGGCACAATTGGTTTTATGCTTTACATGGGAGGAAAGGAGTTAATAAGGTGCCTGATTTCATCACTTGTATATTAAAATTCTTTGATTTTGATGTGTATGCATTGATAGACACGGGTGCCACTCTTTCTTTTGTTACTCCTCTTATTGCCAAAATGTTTCATTTTGAGCCCGAATTGTTGTGTGAGTCTTATGATGTGTCTATTCCTATTGGTGCATCTATTGTTGCTAGTAAGGTCTATAGAAATGGTCCCATTTGCATCTTGCATAAAATATTACCTTATGATCTAGTTGAGTTGGAAATGGTTGATTTTGATGTCATTCTTGGGATGGATTAGTTGCATGCATATTATGCCTCAATTGATTATAGAAATCATAGGTCCAAATTCTGATTCCCAAATGAACCTATCCTTGAGTGGGAGAGTCATGATGTGGTGGTCAAATGTAGGTTTATCTCTTGCATTAAAGCCCAAAAGTTGATCCTTAAATGGTGTCTTTACCATCTTTTGAGGGTTAGTGAAGTGGAGTCCAAAGTCTTTCTCATAGAGTTGGTTCCAGTGGTGAATGAGTTCCTTGATGTATTTTCAAGTGACCTTCCTGGTGTTCCTCCTGAAAAGGAAAGAGACTTTGGCATAAATCTCCTCCCCTATACTCAACCCATTTCTATTCCCTCTTACCATATGGCCTCGACAGAGTTAAAAGGAGTTGAAGGAGGAATTGAGGGACTTGTTGGAGAAGGATTTTATTAGGCCTAGCCAATCACCTTGGGCTGCACCTGTGTATTTTGTGAAGAAGAAGGATGGGTCTCTTAGAATATGTATTGACTACCAGAAACTTAATAGGGTCACCATCAAGAGTAAGTGTCCTCTACCAAGAATTAATGATTTTTTTGACCAACTTCAATGGGCTAGCCACTTCTCAAAGATTGATCTTCTGTCTTGGTATCATCAAGTGAAGGTAAGGGAGTGTGAAATCCCCAAAATGGCCTTCCAGACTAAGTACGAGCATTATAAATTTGTGGTTATGTCTTTTGGGTTGACCAATGCACGAGCTATCTTCATGGACCTTCTGAATAGGATCTTTGAACCCTACCTTGATTTGTTTGTTGTGGTCTTCATTAATGATATATTGATGTATTCTCATAGTGAGGAGGAGCATGTGGCTTGTTTGAGGGTTTTGCTACAAAGATTGAGGGAAGAGAAATTGTATGCTAAATTTGAGAAGTGTGAATTTTGGTTAAAATAAGTTGTCTTTCTAGGTCATGTGGTGTCGGGGGATGGTATTAAGGTAGATCCTAAAAAGATGGATGTGATTAGAAATTGGCCTAGATCATTGACCCCATCAGACATTAGAAGTTTCTTGGGCTTAGCGGGTTATTATCGGAGGGTTGTGAATGGGTTCTCTTCTATTTCTTCTCCTATGACTAAGTTGACCCAAAAGTAAGCCAAGTTTGTATCCCGATAAGTGTGAAAAGAGCTTACAAACCTTGAAGGATAAGCTTGCGTCCACTCCTATCTTATCTCTACCGGAAGGGTTGGAAGGGTTTGTTGGTATTGTGATGGCTCTCGGATTGGTACAGCTTATGTGTTAATGCAAAATGATAAGGTTATAGGCATGCTTCTAGGCAACTCAAAGCTCATGAAAAGAATTATCCTACTCATGATATTGAATGGGCCACCGTGGTTTTTTCTTTGAAAATTTGGCATCGTTACATATATGGGGTGCATGTTGATGTGTTTACCGATCATAAGAGCCTCCAATATGTGTTCACTCAAAAGGATATCAACTTAAGGCAAAGAAGGTGGTTAGAACTTCTTAAAGATGATGATATAAGTGTGCATTATCATCTCGGTAAGCTAGTGTTGTGATGTATGCTTTGAGTAGGGTATCTATAGGTAGCCTAACTTATGTTGATGATGGGGGCATAGAGGTGGCTAAGGAGGTTCATCGGTTGGCTAGATTGGAGGTTAGTTTGGAGGAGGTTGATAATGGTGGCATTATGGTTGTTGATGGTTAAAAGTCTTCCTTGGTTGATAAGGTGAAATCAAAGAAAGATCTTGATCCCTATTTATTTGAATTGAAGGTTGTCATGACCCAAGCCTAGGGCCTAGGCATGATCGGCAAATATGGGACCCGGAGAAACCCCAAACAAGCCTTATAGCATATCATTACACATCCTTGGACGTGGAAGCTATGTAAATAACATAAGAGACATAAAAAAGGGAAATTTGGACTAAGTAAGAGAGACTAATACTTAAGCAATATGCAAAAGTTCAGAAAACAAAGGCAAGGGACTAAGGGGAAAAGCTTGCATAACATCATAATCAAGAGACAAAAGAGTCAAGGCTCATATCATAGATATATAGCATGTCCAACAACACCTCTACTTCATAGATAAGAGCGGGAGCTAAGACAAAGAAACCTGGATCACCCTTATAATCAAGATAGAAAATAAAGAAGAATGTCTCATTATATAATAAGAGAAACATATACTAAGGTCCCTGAAGTATAGGACTCACAAACTAGCTTGAATAGTACCCAACTAGCCACGTGGAGGAGGAGGATGATCAACTTGGGTACCGGTTCTTACATGGTGATTTCATGCAGGCATAGAATATGCATTAGTGCATTTGAATGTACTAAGTATGTAGGATGCAATGCAAACAAGAATTAAGCATCATAATCGAAATGCATAACAATAGGCAGCAGACATACTATAGCAATATGACAAATATGATCAATGCATAAGTAAAACATGCTTAAGTGACTTATGCTCATATAGGATATCATAAGTGTAGAAGAGACCAAGCTAGATTTCCAAATGTACAACCCTTTGTTAGGTTAGTGATGATGTCGCCCCATCACTTAGGTGGATGAGTACTAACCCTCATCTAGGTTAGTGATAATGCCACCCTATCACCTAGGTGGATGAGTACTAACCAACATCTATGTTGGTGATAGTGCCGCCCCATCACCCGGTAGATGAGTACTAACCTTCATCTAGGTTGGTGATAATGCTGCCCCATTACCATGGTGGGGAAATACAAACCCTTCCCTAGGTTGATGAGTACAAACCCATATTTAGGTTAGTGATGATGTCGTCCCATCACCAGATGGAGAAGTATAAACCCTTCACTAGGTTGATGAGTATGAACTCCTATCTAGGTTATCTGGGTTCTTAGTCCCCCTGAATTGGGCATGGTCTAATGTGACACTTTATATAGAATTTATCATGTACATAAGCTTATTTCATCATCATATAGTCATTCATATTATATCTCATGCTTTGTACCTTCCACTCCTCAGGAAACCATATCTGTAACATTTGATCAAGCACTTAGAGGGTGTGTAATGCTAATATAAAACCATGAAATATAAAGATGCAATCATGTAAGAAAATCCATTGTAAAACCATCAATCAACACCTTACAACACCCCCAAGAAATATACATCAAAACCCCTTCTCAAGTCTTACATTAGATCAAAGATTTATAGCTCAAAACATAGCAAAACAATCACAACTTTACATAGCTTTAACATAGTGTGCAGTGAACTTCACAATAAGTAAGACCCATTTGTAAATTAACTGTAAATCATGCAATTTTAGTAAAAGGAGGGTATGTTGTTGTTGTTGTTGTTAGTAAAAGGAGGCTTGGGTATCATGGGTGAAAGGAACCCATAAAAGAAACCTACATACCTTAGCTTAGAGATGAACTTGGTGAAGATTGGAGATGAAGACTTAAAGCTTGAAGAAAAACTATGAAGGAGAACCTTAGCTTGGGATGAGGGTTTGAGAGTTGATTTGGGAGTGAAAATATGGATAATTGTTTGAGTGAGTATCGGGGAATGTTTAGGGTGATATGAGGGTAAAATAAGGCTAAGTATAGGTATTTTCAACTGTGGGAACACTTAGGCCGAAGACTTAAAAGTCTTGAATCGAAAAATTAAAACAGGCACAAAAAATAACAGGGGTACGTCACGAAAGTAAGGTGGATTTGTCTCTGAAAATTGCATTTTCTGCACAAATGAGTTCTACAAAAATGGGCATAAATCCTTCATCCGAACTTAGAATGTGGTGACAATAAGTACATTAGAAAGCTAATTCAAAGAACTTTATGTTGGTATGTCGTGGCCAACTCAATTCTTTGTGTTCTAAGATATATGCCCCTTCAAAATTGACCTCTTAAATAACGTCTTTTGTGATTTTCAAATTTTGATATGGTTTCTCTAAAATAAGGGTTAGACTCATTTCCCACTCAATTTGACCCTTTGAACAAGAATGTGAAGTCAGATTTTCAAACTAATGAACAGATTTTTAAATATATAGAAATTTTAATTTTGGGTACTTCCGAGATATATTTTCAGGCACTTTTTAGGGTCATTTCAAAGGCCTTGGTGAAAGAGGGCAAGGTGGGGGTTTTCTCCCAAGGGGGAGATGGTTCCCTTAGGTACCAAGGTAGGTTGTGCGTGGCTTGTGTTGATCGATTTAAAGAGAAGATTCTTTAAAAGGCTCATAATTCTTCCTATTTTATCCACCCTAGTTCTACTAAAATGTATAGAGATTTGAGAGAGGTGTATTGGTGGGGAGGTATAAATAAAGACATTGCCAAATTTGTATACGGTTGCCATAGTTGCAAACCAGTCAAAGTCGAACATCAAAGGTCGGGAGGCTTAACCCAAGACATAGAGATTCCTACTTGGAACTGGGAGAAGATTAACATGGACTTTATGGTTGGGTTACGTAAGACTAGAAAGGGTTTTGATTCTATTTGGGTTATAGTTGATAGGATGACAAAGTCGGCTCATTTCTTACCAGTTAAGACTATTTATGGAGCCGAAGACTATGCTAAATTGTATATTCATGAGTTGGTGAGATTGCATGGGGTGCCCTTTTCTATCATATCAGATTGTGGTGCTCAGTTTACTTCACATTTTTGGAGGTCTTGGAACCAATGTAAAGCTTAGTATGACTTTTCACCCTCAAATAGATGGACAAGCTAAAAGAACTATCAAAGCTCTTGAGGATATGCTTAGGGCTTGTATTTTGGAGTTTAAGGGTAGTTAGGATGATCAACTTCCATTGATTCAATTTGCTTATAACAATAGCTACCATTCTAGTGTTGGCATAGCTTCTTTTGAGGCCCTCTATGGTAGACGTTGTAGATCACCAATTGGGTGGTTTGAAGTGAGAGAAATGGCTTTATTGGGTCGGATCGGTTTATGTATGCTATGGAGAATGTAAGGTTGATTATAGAATGTTGGAAACAGTCCAAACTCACCAAAAGTCCTATGCCAATGTGAGGAGAAGGGATCTTGAATTTAAAGTTAGTGATTGAGTCTACTTGAAGGTGTCACCCATGAATAGTGTGGTTCATTTTGTTAGGAAAGGTAAATTAAGTCCAAATTTGTGGATCCTTATAAGGTGATGAAGAGGATTTGTAAGGAGGCCTATGAGTTAGAATTGCCTAGTGAAATGGAATTGGTTCATCCGGTCTTCAATGTGTCTATGTTGAGGAAATATGTGGGTGACCCTAATGCTATTGTGCCTCTGGATGTTGCAGGGGTGGTTGAAGACAACTTGAAATATGTAGAAGTTCCAATAGTGATCTTTAATTGTAATAACTCTCCAAAAAGTGCCCAAAAAATATGCCTCGAAAGTGTCCAGAATCATAATTTTCATATATCTCAAAATTCGTGCGCGATATTGAAAATCTGACTTCATATTTTTGTTCGGTGGGGAATTTTGACTGGAAAATGGGTCTAACCCCAATTTAAGAGCAAATGATTAGCAATTTTAATTTTTCAAAATGCATTTCCAAAGAGCTTTTTGCGCCCCTAGCACGGCCTGCCGAGGGCGTGCACTAGTGTTATTTTTGGTCAAGTTTTGACTTCGGTCCAAGACCTTTAAGTCTTGGGCCTAAGTGTTCCAAACCATGAAAATACCTACACAGAGCCATTTTTCACACTCATATCATTCTAAACATTCCCGAATACTCATTCAAACAGTTAGCCAAATATTTTACTCCTAAACTCAAGTCTCAAAACCCTCTCCGGATCTAAGGATTTCCTATCAAGATTCAAGTCTCCATCTCCAATCTTCATCATATTCATCGCCAAAATTAAGGTATGTGGGTTTCTCTTATGAGTTCCTTTCACCCATGATACACAAGCTTCCTTTTACTCTAATTTGCATGATTTAAAGTTGATTTACAACTGGGCCAATCTTAATATGAAAATCACTGCACACTATGTTGGGTTTATGAAATTATGACTATTCTGTCATGTTTTGAGCTATGAAATCAAGTTCTATTATAAGATTTGATGAAGGGTTTTGTTGCATATTTCTTGAGGGTATTACCAAGTATCTATTGAAGGTTTTACATTGAATTTTCTAGTATGATTTTACTCTTGAATTGTATGATTTTACACTAGCATGACATAACCTCTAAGTATTTGATAAAATGTCTGATTATGGTTTCTTGAGAAATTAAAGATCCAATCAATTATGAGTTGAATGACTATATGATGATGAAATGAATGCATGTATATGGAGATCTCTATATAGTGTTGGAATGTGACCATGCCCTACCCGGGGGTCGCGTGCCGGGTAACCTTGTTAGGGGTTTGTACCCATCAACCTATCTGGGGGTTTGTACTTTGGCACCATGGCTGGTAGGGTATGACTATCCACCAACCTTGTTGGGGGTTTGTAGCTATCAACCTATAGAGGCGTTTGTACTACGGCACCACGAGTGGTAGGGTGCAACGATCCACCAACCTATTGACGGGGTTTGTACCTCAATCACCAAGAGTGGTAGGCTGCGATGATCCACCAATAGTTTAATGGTCTCTTATTACACATATGTTATGTCCTGTATAAGTATGTTTTACTTGAGCATTAATCATACACACCCAATTGTTATTATGCTAGCTATTGTCTATCTCTATGCATTTTGACTATGATGCCTATCTCTTGTTGCATTACATCCTACATACTTAGTGCATTCAAACATACTAATGCATACTCTATGCCTACGTGATGTCACCATGCAGGGACCGGAGCATCACTTGATTATCCTCCTTCTCCATGTGGCTATCATTATTCTTTTATTTATGTATTGAGTATGAGGGTGAGCCGGTTGCTTATCTTGGCCCACACTCTTATCTATTTAGTAAAGGTATTGTTGGACATATTATGTATCTATGCTATGATTCTTGACTCTCTTGTTCCTTGATGTTATGATAAGGAAGTTTACCCTTAGTCCATTTTCCTTGTTATGCCTATCTCTTAATGTCATATTTTATCGCTTCCATGACCAAGGATGTCTAATAATATGCTATGAGGCTTGTTTGGGGTTCCCTTGGGTTCCCCATCGCTGGTCACATCTAGGCCATAGGCTTGGCTCATAACAATGATGGGTTCGAATAATAAACCGATCAAGTCCTATTATTTTAGGACAATAAAATGAGAAGGTATCCGACTTTAACAGACTTAGTCCTCAAAATAGGAACTTGTCTGACTTTAATGAACTTAGTCCACTCCTACACTTGGCAATGTAGTTATTAGGTTCGAGTTTGATGTACTTTCACTCAATTTGGTGTTAAATACTCCTCCCAAGATTCAATGTTCATAAAAAATCAATCCAATCTATCAAATCATTGAGTCTCTTAATGGACTCTTTCAGCTCATCAATTCTATCAAACCAATCCTTCAACAATTTGACAATTCAATCCCATCGACGTTTCCAGGAGTTAATTAGACAACCACATAGGAGGGCTTTCAATTTCGATCCAACTCTAGAGTTTAATTAAGAAGATTAATAGGACCATCGAGTTCAATCAACCTATCATCATACTTATATCACAATCACAGTCAACATTCTCAAATCAAGACTCTAGACTCAATCCCTAGGTTCGTTCATGTATTTTTTTGATATATATAATTTACAAGAAAACATTCACGAAATACCTGCATAAAGGTCAACACTTTCGTAATTTCTCTATTACCATAAATAGGGGCACATGGAAGAACATTCTCATGTTTTAGTTTAGCCTTAAATACCTGGAAGAGAAAAATCTCTTGAAGAAACCCTTAGTTTGCACTTGAAGATGAAGAACCCTAGCCACTTCTTTGGAAGAACTTTGAACACAAGATTTTGATATTTCTAGGGATTTATGCCTTCATAGGAGGTTATAAAGATATATGATAGGCTTAGGGAAGTTATTTAAGGGTAAAGTAAGGAATAACCTTTTGGAAAATTCAAACAATCATCAAAATTGAAAAGAATGAACTTTTGATGAGTTTCGATGGCCAAAATGACTGTCTAGGGACCCCATCGCTGAACCATTTGGTCGTACACTAACAAGGTCTTATGTTCATACTCCAATAAAAATGCATTCATTGTCACCTAACCGAAGGTTAGGGGAATCCACAAGGAATACAGGGCTTGACTATAAGACTTCCCTACTAATCATTTGAAGCATCAATAACTAAAATCTCTAAATGGAGGGGGGTTGTGGTTCAAAAATAAAAGTAAAATTATGACTATACTATTACACCGGAAAACACTCAATTTTAGGGAAAACTTGGGAATTGTGTTCTCCATGGTTTGTTGACTTGATTACCCTAGGTAACATAACCATAATTGAAGATTAGCTTGTAGGACGACAGCTTGGGTTCTTCCAGCCCTCTTTTCAAGGTGAAGGTTGAATTTCACAATGGCGCTCGGTGGGAAACCATGGCGTGCCAACTAACCGTTACCACTTGTCCCAGTCTATATCCCCTTGGTCAGGTTCCATTGATTAGACGAGAAGACATCGATTGAATCCTGTCATCTACTTCCCTTTTCCTATTCGTCACTACCTTGGTCGGGATCATGATAGTATGCGGGGTTTGGTGTTGGCCACCACCAAACGACAATCATAATGAAGGGAAACAGACAATACATGCAAAAACCCAATCGTAGAAATGCAATAAACCTAGGTCATCTCAAGTCAACTACCCATGGTTCCTACAATCCTATGTTGTGGGTGCTTAGCTACTCATGGCTAAGGCAAAACAAGAAAAAATGCACATACAAGACATAAATGAGAGTTTTACCAACAACAATGAAGAAAGTAGGCACCACAAGTTGCAAACCCAAAAGCTTGATTGATCAACAATGAGTATAAGACAAGATTTACAATCCAAAAAAATGGGTTTCCCAAGAGAGAACAATAAACTAATCTAAAAACTAAGAAAAGATTCAAAAGATGATTCTAAAATATCTCCTGGTCGAACTCTTTTTTCAATTCCTAACTTAAACTGTATATAGTATTTACGAAATAACCCTAGAATTTACATAGAAAAGACAGCTGATAGTTGATAAGTCTTGCAGGTACGGCTCATACAATAGCCTAGGAGTCCTAGTCAGGGTCTCATATCAGGTTCTTGGTATCTTGGACTAAACTGATACGACCCATAGGTATGAGACATTGCTTGAGCTACGAGTCGTATGTTCCTCTCATTGGTCTTCAGTTTTTGGTCCAACATTTTGGTTATCTGATTCCTACTACGAGTCCACCTATATGAGTCATAGTGAAACTTATGACTCATAGAATGGCCTCGTAGGGGTGACCTCCACTTAGCAAACTTTTGAATTTTTGATCTCTGATTCTTGCTACGACACTCCCTGCGACTCATAGCTTAGGCTACGACTCGTAAGTGTCCTTGTATGTCCTATGCTTCAGGAAAATCTGCAACTTTTCTTCAAAATCATGCCAACCTAATTTTTCCGCAAGAAAAACACAATAATACATAAAAATCATAAATAGTCGCAATTAGAATTCACAAAATCTCTTATTTTAGACATAAAATGTGTTGTATCTTGACAGCACATCAACAGCGAATGGGAGCCTTAGGTTGCCCTTTTTGACAGAATCCAAGCTTTCACGCAGTGTTCCAATGGTATAAATCGGCAGACTGCTCAAATTTATAGATTCGGCAAGCTTCAATAAAATGGTCATAATTTGATATATTATGGGTTACCAAAATCATTATCTGCTGAAAGATATAACCATTCAAAATTTATCTTTCTATGAACTCACACTAAAACCTAGCAAACTGAAATGTTTTGAACTTGTCTTGGCCTTGGGTGTTTTTTATGACCTCTGTAACACCCCACGACTCTATTCATAGGATCTTAATTCTTTTGTCATAAATATATAAGCTTGAACCTAGTGATGACTTATTTTTCCTATATTGTAAGGCTCATTTCTATATGTGTAAAGTGTATTAGAAGTGGATTAGGTTCATAAGAGACCTCTAATACTTAGTCAAGTTCAAAACATTTCTATCGATTAAGATTTTCGCACTAAAGTATGCAAAGGTCAACTTTAAATAACCATAACTCTCTTCAAACAAAGAATTAGGCAGACTCTAACCTATTAAATGAAAGTTCTTTGAATTAGCTTTCCAAAGCATCTAATGTCACTTTAATCGTCATTCTACATAAAACGTTATGACCATTTTACCACAGATTGCCAGTGCAGAGTTGCTTCTATGACCCTGACTTACGGGTCGTAGATAAAACTAAGACTGGTACTGTTAGCTCATGGAATGGCTCCTACAAGTCCATTTTTAGGCTCCAAGCTCCGTGGACCCACTTGTTTGTCGTAAAAGCTTCTATGGGTCGTAGTTTATGATTGTAGAATGAGTTTCATGACCCCAAAATCCAACTTAGTTTCCAAGAATGAATTCTACAGTCCGTATAAGCTTCTACGGGTCGTAGATAGTCACGTAGACAACTTAGACAATGTTTTTAAACAACGGTATTTTCATTCTTTCTCACCCTTTACATCTAAACTTGTCATTTTTAACCTGATCAGATCCCTAAACATGATTCTTCAACATCATTACGCACAAAGCATTCTCCAAACTTAGAACGTTGTTTGAAGAGGAGAAAAGCTAGGGCTTTCTAGCACCTTATTTAATGTTTCTAAGAATCTAATTCTTCTAGGTATGCAAGGCCCTCCAAAAGTCATCTTACGTTTATTTTAGTACCTTTAACTACTAGTCTTTACCGAGGATCATGTTTATGAGTTGAGATCAAATTTTCTCCATTACTACTTAATTTCATTGACATACTTGTTCATGCATTTTTCTTGATAAAAACCATGGCCTTTACTAATTTTACTATTAAATTAAGCTACTGAGACAACATTACATAGTTATTTTTGCATTTCTAAGAACCCTATATATTTTATGAAAAGCTATTATGCCTACAATATTGAGTTAAGTTCAGAAACTATTTAAAGCTTCTATACTTACAAGATAGTTAATATTATAATTATGTTTTTGAGATACTTTGCATTGATACAATTGAGACAAGTTGTGAAAAGTTTAAAAAAGCTAGAGTTGGCTAAGTCCCAAATGATTGAAAAAGGTATATTATGTAATTTTACTCTTAAAGTTATGAGCATGATAAAAGTTATTCTGGGAGTAGTATTGAGAACCAAAACGAGTGAGAGTAATAATAATAAGTTGAACTCATAAACTACATAGTAAGCTGATATGTTGTCAAATTACAACACTTTTGATGCTTAAAACTTGAAATTTTGTGTGTTCTCAATGTGATGTTAGTTCGCGTATGTGTTTTTGTGTTATATTTGCAGGATTCAAAGGTTGGCCTTTATTTTTGGAAGAAAGTACAGAAGTTACTGATTTAGATGCAGTATGAGACCTTTTATAGGCCGTAGTTCACTCTACGTGTCGTGAAGTAGTTTCATAGACAATCCGAGTGAGGGGAAGATTTTCAAAAGTTGATTCTATGAACATGCAGATGGATTATGGATTGAATTATGAGTTGTAGAACATGGTTTATGCCCTGGGGATCAAATGTTAGGATTTTCTGAAGATTCATCAGAAGAAACCCCCCTACCGGCCATAAACCAATTTAAGAGACATAGAAGGGTATGGTAGATTTGCAATCCAGTTTTTCAGCAGCACTATATGAGACCCCGATTATGGGTCGTGGAATACAATAAGGTCCATAAACCTGTTTGTGAGGCGTGCCAACCCAGCTATCCCATTATGTTTAGGACTTATATTTTAAATATTATGAATGGATTTTCAAGTTATTTTTCATAGAGGGTACAGATTGTACCAGAGCACTCAACCATTAGAGAGGAAAAATAGTGAGATAACATTAGAGAAGTTTTGAGAAATACTTGTACTTTGATTTCATCTTTAATCTTGTTATTCTCTTTGAAGTTGGATTTGCTTATTCTCAATTCAATTGTGTAAGTGTTCTATTATGTTATTCCAATTCATAAGTCTTACATCTACACAAATCATGAGTAGCTAAATCCACAACTAGGGTTGTGGAAACCAGGAAGATATAACAAGGTAAAATTGGATATTTCATAATTCTTGGAAAGTCTGCATGCATATATTAATTAAATCTCTTCAATTTGCATCTTTTTCAGTGGTAGCATTAGAACCCACCTAGTGTTACTGACTAGACCAAGGTAGTAATGAATCAAAAAAATATTAATAAATAGGAATTGATTGATGTGTTCTCATTTAATCAACAAAACTAGGCCAAGGAGAGGTTGTACTACGACTAATAGGTAAGGTTTAGTAATGCACACTACAGAGATGGGCCAATTCACGTAGTGTAATTCACCTCTCGCACGGACCAAAGGGTTTGGTGAACTTAACTTACTATCCTATATGCTACACTCTAGAAAAGAATTATGTTATATGGTGATACTATGTTCGAGAATCATGGGGAACACAATACCCAAGTTTCTCTATATTGATTTCACTTTTATGTTAGTTAGGTTTACTTTTCTATTGATTACTGCAACCCCACCCCCCACCTTTGGGGAAGTAAGTTGGTTAATCACTCAAATTACAGTAATTGGATTTTCTTAAGTCTATGTATTCCCTTGGTTTCAACCCTAACCTAGGTTCTATTTCTTGACCACGGCAACTTTATCCTAAAAAATGAGGTGTAACTTAGGCGATATCAAGTTTTGGGGTGGTCGCCAGGAAATACGATTAGAGTTTGTTAATCAATAGTGATTTGGGCATTAATTATTATTTCCCATATTTTACATTTTTTATTGTTTTTGTTTCTTTGCAGGTTGTAAGTGTAGTGTATGCCCAACATGCGAAGTCGAGGCAGACCTTTGATATTGTTTGACCCAAAGATCCACAGAATGTTGAGGAGAATAGTCCAAGATAATGCCAACAACGTGGCTAATGCATCTCTGAATAGGAATGAGAATAAAAATGCTAATCATGAGAACCCACCTCTCATTGAGGACATTACACCATAGCCTTATTATTTTAGTGCCAATTCTTATCAGTGGAATTAATACAGGCCGAATCCTATGGCTACAGAGGTGATTGGAGCGATTGTTTGTCGTCATTATTGGCTGACACAAAGTTCATAGTCTCGAGTGGGTTACTTAAGATGCTACAGAACCATAGGTTGTTTGCGAGGTTACAATCAGTGGATCCTCCTAGCCATCTACACAAGATTGCATTCGTCTGTAATAGCGTTATAGGAACACAGAATCTATCTATGGATGTTGTAGGACTTTGTGTCTTCCCATTGTCTCTTACAGGCAACGCAGCACTATGGAAATTTGAGCTCTTGTAGAGTTTGATCGCCAGTTGGCTTGAATTGCAGAAGGCCTTTTTAGAGAGGTACTTCCCTAGATCGAAGAAGCTCAAGTTGAAAGACCTATTCAATAACTTTGAGCAACTTCCTAGTGACTCGATCAGTACTACATGGGAGCGGTTCACCAAATGCTTGAGGAGTGTCCCAGACCATAAGATAGTTGATAATGCCTTGGTCGAGATCTTCTACCATGCCCTTGATGAGAACAGTCAGGCTTGTGCTGACGCAATCATCGTGGGCAAGTTCTTAGACCAGCCATTCGCAAGGATTGCAGAAAAGATGGAGAGAGTGGTCAAGACTAATCATGCATGGGGGCAAAAAAGATCTACCAAAAGTTTGTGCACTGCCAGTGTCAGTTCAGAGCGATCAAAGATAAATGAAGAAATCATGTAAGAGCTTGCCTGAATTCAAAGTATGTAAGATGCCAGGGTATGCAAAGTACATGTAAGAGAAGATCCTGTTGCTTTCATGATTCCCTACACCATTGGAGATGTGGAGTTTGCAAGGGCACTATGTGATCTAGGTGCCAGTATTAACTTGATGCCCCTTACGGTCTTCAAGAAGCTAGGATTGGGAGCCCCTACTCTGAAAACCATGCAATTATTGATGGCTAATTGCACGGTGAAGAAGCCTATACGGATACTATATGATATGTTAGTCAAAGTTGAGAAGTTCATATTCCCTGCAAACTTTGTGATCCTAGATTATGAAGTCGACTTTGATGTCCCAATCTTCTTGGGAAGACCATTCCTGTCCACTAGGCGAGCACTAGTGGATATGGAAGTTGGTCAACGTAGGTTCAAATAGAACAATGAAGAGGTTGACTTCACCTAAGTTGAGGGTAGCTACCAAAAGTGGCCCTGGTTTTGAGGATGGATATTGTACACCTTAATTCAGGCCAAAAGCCTAAGTTGAGGGTGGTTGGTTTAGGTGAAGCACAAAAATAAGGGGGAAGTTAGTGATACGGTGAAACAGAGAAAAATCATATACTGGGTGCAAGAGAAATAAGTGATGCCTTAGTTATGAGTCAAAAATAAAAATGAAGTGTAAAATCAAGGTACAAAGGCTAAAAAATGAAAAGAAAGCACCTAGAAAAGCTTGAATAGGAGAAAGGGAGAATCACGATGGAAAGTAATAGACTTGGTAGGGAAAAAGTGTAAGAAAATGTAGTGTCAAGAGGGCCTTTAGTCACTATGCTCCCAAAATACCATACCAAAGCCCCCTGAGCCTATGTTACAAGCCTAGAAAGTCTTGAAGTGATCCTTGTCCAAGTATTTGAAGGTCTTAGTCATGATTTTAGGGGTAAGCCTATGGTATTAGGCCTGATGCATGAATAACTTTTGTAAGAGTGAGTGATTTTTCACAGTCCAAAGGTTAAACATGAAAACATCATTAAGTATCAGATACAAGACATCTTTCTGTGAGGGAACTTGCATTACATTGTTAGCATTAGACTCATTTAGTAATTATAGATTGTTTACTGTACCTCACTTTTTATAGTTGTATTGTCACATGCACTAGTCTGTACTAGTTTGCTAGATTGGTATCTGGTTTTATTTTGAAAAGGTAATGTGGGTATCTGAGTTTATGATTGATGTGATATATGCCATTGGGTTGAGGTCTGTATGTTGCTGTATTACTTATATAGATTGAGTACATGCAACAATTTTAAGTTGAGGATGTTGATATGTTGTCAAAATACAACACTTT
This sequence comes from Solanum clarkiae, assembly GCA_011800125.2. Taxonomy (NCBI): domain Eukaryota; kingdom Viridiplantae; phylum Streptophyta; class Magnoliopsida; order Solanales; family Solanaceae; genus Solanum; species Solanum clarkiae. The sequence goes on along the minus strand of JAABOM020083540.1, from coordinate 6,439 downwards.
GGATGCTTAAAACATAGAATTTTATGTGTTCTCAATGTGATGTTTGTTGGTTTTATGTGTTCTTGTGTTATATTTGCAGGATTTAAGGGTTGGCCTTGATTTTGGGAAGAAAGCACAGAAGTTGCATATTTAGATGCAGTACGAGACCCTTTACAGGCCATAGTTCACTCTACGGGTCGTGAAGTGGTTTTGTGGATAGTTCTATTAAGGGGCTGATTTTCTGATGTTCATTCTACAAACATAGGTCATGGATTGAATTACGACTCGTAGATTATGGTTCAAGCCCTGAGGATAAGAGATTAGGAATTTCTGAAGATTCATCAGACGAAACGTCCCTATGGGTCAGAAATCATTTTACGAGTCGTAAAGAGGTATCGTAGACTTGTAGTCCAATTTTCTAGCAGTACTGTACAAGACCCCGATTATGGGCCATGGAATGCAATACGGCCCATAAACCTATTTGTGAAGTATGCCAACCTAGCAATCCTATTATGTTTAGGACATATATTTTAAATACTATAAAGAAGATTTTAGGTTATTTTTCATAGAGGGGATGCATAGTACACAGAGAACTCAATAATTAGAGAGGAAAAATGTTGAGATAACTTTGGAGAAGTTTTGAGAAACACTTGTACTTCGATTTCATCTTTAATCTTGTGATTTTCTTTGAAGTTGGATGTGCCTGTTCTCAATTCAATTGTGTTAATGCTCTATTATCTTATTCCAATTCATAAGTCTTGCATCTAGACAAATCATGTTAGCTAAATCCATAACTGGGGTTATGGGAAGAATGAAGAACTAATAAGGCAAAATCTGGTAATTCATAATTCTTGGAAAGTATGCATGCATGTATTAATAATTCTTTTTGATTTGCATGTTTTTAAGTGGTGGCCAATATTAGACCCCGCCTAGTGTTACTGATTGGAACAAGATAGTAAAAAATAGAAAAAGAGTTAATTAACAGGATTTCCATTGATGTGTTCATGTCTAATCAACTGAAATGGACCAAGAGGAGGTTGTACTGGGACTAATAGGTAAGGGTTAGTATTGCACACTACATAGATGGGCCAAGTCACGTTGTTAGATTCACCTCTTCCCTAGACCAAAGGGTTTACATGCTACACACTACAAAAAAGAATTAGATTATTTGTTAATACTGAGTTAGGGAATTATGAGTAACATAATACCCTAGTTTCTCTCCATAATGATTTCACTCTTATGTTAGTTAGGTTTACTTTTCTATTAATTAATGCAAAAATGCCCCTATGAAGAAGTAAGTTTGTTAATCACTCAAATTATAGTAATTGAATTCTCTTAAGTCTACATATTCCCTTGGGTTCGACCCTAACTTTATTTAGGTTCTATTTCTTGACAACTATCGCTTTATCCTTAAAAAGAAGGTGTAATTTGGCGACATCACTAGCGTAGGATAGGATTGCACCAAAATTATAGCTCTGTACTTGCCACTGAGATGGCCTAATTTCGGGATGGATCCACTCCACTAATTTTTGTCCCCTACCTTGGCAAAGTATGGGATGGCTTAAGCATCTTGGACAAGACGTTATATCATCACGAGGCTCATAGTGATGGTTGTTGGTTAAAGAACCCCAAGCTAAAGTATATTTATGTATGCATTAAATCATATGTTTTGCTTATATTGCATTGGTGATTTCATTACGTTATTTTCTGAGTTATGCATGCTATCCGGAGTTTTGTTTTGGCCATTTTACACATCGTACATTCCACATACTAATGCCTTTTTGCGTTGCATCATTTTATGATGTAGATTCAGGTACCTATTATAGCAGACATTCGGTAAGACAACTTTTCAATGGTAGTTGGTGAGACCACCTCATTCTCAGAGGCTCCAGTCAGTTAGTTTGACATATTTATTTATTTTATAGTCAGGTAGCCATGGGTCTTGTTATGGAACCTATTTTTAGTTTAGTACAGGCTTCGTAGAAAGAGTTAGTTAGTCTGTCTAGTCTATTCATTTCAATATTTAAAGCATTTATTAGTATTTGTATCAAAAGATATTTTTGAGATTTTATATACAATATGGTTGATATTCTCTGAGTTTTATTAAATGTTTTGAAGGTTCACCTTATAAACCTTCCACATACATGTTAAGTCTTCAGTTCAATGAGTTAGTCAGGGCAAGGGTTCAATTAGGGACCACTAATTATTTCTAAGTGTCAACCATGTCCACGATATAGGCTAAGCGCATGACAACATCTGACACACTTCAAATACTTAAGAAAAAAATTTAACATACATCCACCACTTTGATGTTATTGGATCACCCAATTGCATGGATTTTCATATTGAAACTAAATCGGTAAGAAATGTTTAATCTCAAATTTGTGTTAAAGGATTTTTGTGACTTTAATTCATCTCAAATCTATCATACTAATATACAATAGGCTTTAATACCTATTGAATATTAGAATCACTCAGTGTAATCCCATACACATAAGAGGGAAGTTTAGATCTTAGCTTATGAATCTTCAAGGTGTTAACATTCCACAGTTTCGCAGACAAAAATTTAGCTTTCTCTTTTTCTTAGCTCGTATGGAATGTAAGCATTATTTTAAATTCTGTTACAACTCCTACTTTGTTCCATCACTTGACTACTTATTATTTATGTAACACCCCACATTTTATAATACTAGTACTATACAAATGAAACACGATATGGTTTGGTCAAATTAGCGCCCATTTTTTAAAAAAGTGCTTGAATCTCAAATTAGAGGGCAATATGTATGTCTAACGCTCAAGAGGGTCGAGTGTAAATAACTCTTAAGTCAAATTGAGGAGATCAAGACCTTAAACATGATGAAAATGTGAGGTGCTTGTAGGACTTAGGAAGCTAGCAGGTGAGTCACCTACTTGCTTAGCTTAAATTTGCTATCTAAACAGAGATGAGGCCCGACGTCGAATTTGTCCAAGCCCGATAATGAATAAAGTTTGTGCTGAGAGTGTAACTTTAGCCCGTATTTTACCATAATAAATGGATAATACTTACAGACAAAGATAAATAATAAAATGGCCCAAGTATATCATAACCCACTTGACTAATTGGGCCCAAACTAAGTAAAGAGGAATTAGGAAAATGGGCAGCCAAGGCCCATCAATTTTGAGACCCATTTAGGCCCAAGTGTGAGGTCCAAGCTACTTCATCACATGCTTATTAATATATGCTAATATGTGGTAAAAAGTTCAAGTGAAAGTCGGCCAAAAATAACCTTTAAAAGGGACTCAAAAACAGACCCTTAAATTATTTCACTTTGGAACAAATTTTCAGCATCCTAAAGACTTTTTTTTCTTTACTTCACTTCACAAGGAAGCCAACACAACCCTCTTGGGTTCTTGAAGGAAACCTAAATCTTGAAGTCCAAGGTAAGTGTAAATATATATATATTTGTTATACTTGTCCCATGACAAACAAGAAGTATATGCTAGTTATGCTTGTGCTGGAAATTTGGACAACATGTGTCCTAAGGATTGTTGTGAACTTTTTTTGTTATTCAAGAGGATTTTCTCTTCTTGATTGGATGAATTATGAACTAATACTTATGTTTTTAACAAGGTATAGTTTGTTAGTGATGTAACTAAGCTACGGCACCACTTTTACAGTCCGCAAAAGTGAGTTCTTATAGGATATCACAATTGTGTTCTTAGTACGAACTTGTGGGTTGATGGATGGAAGGCTATTGCTTCACGTTCTTCATGAATACTTTGGTACTTTTATAAGACTATTTCAAGGTTGTTTTTATGTATAGATGTGTTTAGTACAATTTGGGTAAAGTTGAAACAGGTTTGGGATTGTCGACGTCAAAATGTAACGAAGGGATGTAATGTTATGCCGCCTATTTGTAAGTTGCATAGAATTGTTATGTGTTGTACTTTTTGGGCTATTGTAAGCCCGTTATGGCACTAAAACAGGCTGCACATGATATGTATATGAGAATGTGTATTAGAAAATATGATTAGGAGCGGAAAGGTTGAAAGAATACGCTCGGTTTATAATTACCCGCTTGCTGCCTGTATGTTGTTTTTTTTTTCAGATTGGGCTGCCAAGGTGTATATATTGGCTACTAATGCTAGCTTTATCACCTAATATATTGTAGATAAATTTTGTAGGAAGGGAAGGTTATCTCGAGGTAATAGCGAGGTCGTACAGCAAGGTTATGTAAGGCTACTCTATTTTGTACTACTTGGCATGAAATCTAGATTCTTCCTTGGCATATAAAGGCACTTACCAACTCCGGCACAACTATTAACCATGTCTCCACTCTTTCACACGTTCATATTCTCTCATACATAGTCACCTTCAAATCTGCATACACATGTGGATACCAAGTTACATGAGTTCTCGTTGCTAAATAAAGTTCATGAGTTGTTTCATCTCATACGCATTTCATTATTCGTGTAACCTACTCTTTTTATTGTCATATTGTATTGTATGATTATCTATATGTCACATGCTACATATACATCCCTATAGCTCCAATATTGTGACCACCAAAAGAATCATCTCAAAGGTAATTGAAAGGTAAAGTATATTGCTTATTGATGGATAGTATCCCGAGGGGTGGAAGAATCACCTAGCTAGGGTCGATCTTATAACGGGGGTAGCCCAAGGGGTTAAAGGAAAAGCCTAGCCAGGGCTGATCCCGATATAGACTTACCACTGATCAGCTGGTCATTTGTATTACATGTTGTGCACAGATTATATAGTAAAGATAAAGTAATAAAAAGAACATAAAGTACATGATCCCATAGTATAACTAAAGGTGGTCTCTTATCTTACACCAGTACATAGTTTTATTTGAGTTGTTACTTTATATGTAGTATTTCCTGTCTTACATATTCACTGCATTATCTCATATTGACGTCCCTTACGAGGGACCTGCATTTCATGTTGCAGGTATAGGTGCTAGTAGATCTCCCCAGTAGGAGTACAGGATACTTAGATGTTGTTACCAAGCTCCAGGTTGCTTCGGAACTTTGTGTGTCTAGAGATTATATTTTTTGTATTGTATAGCTAGACGAGGCGGGGCCTGTCCCGACCCTTATTAGATAGTCTTCCTTATTTATAGTCTTTGTCGACTATGTAAATTAAAGTGTGTTCATGTCTCGTACCTTAGACACCATGGCCCCAACGATCTAGCCATATGCATTTCCTTTGGCTTGTTATTGCTGATTACTATCTTAAAGGAATGTTGAATGTAGAAATCCTTTATAATATGTATAGAAAGCGCATAGATATAGGTTAGTTCTCCTGGGCCGTATTGGCAACGGGTGCCAGTCTGCCTTAATGGGACTTTGGGCGTGACAAAAGTGGTACCAGAGCGGGTCATCCTAGGGAGTCTACAAAGTTGTGTCTATGTAGAGTCTTGTTCATCGATGTGTTGTGCACCACATTTATAAGTAGGAGGCTACGTGGCATTTTGGAGTTGTTACTTTACTTTTATTCTTTAGATCATGCCATAGAGCTAAGTGTAATAGGTGGATTGTGTCTAACCCCTAAATTGTTTTGTACAGAAAGTATGCCAGAAACTAGAAACCAGGAAGAACAAAGGTAAAGGGAAGGCAGTAGAAGTGGTGGTTGTTATACCCAGTCAGGTGAGACAACGAAGTGAGGCTCAAGATGAGTCTCTATGATAGACATCTCCAACTCCTGTAGGTCCTGATGAACCTGGAAGTAGTAAAATTCCCCCAAAACTACCTATCGACGCTACTATGCAGGATCTGAGAAATGTAGTCCAATTATTGACTCGTATAGTTGCTGGCCAAGGTCAAAGACAGGAAGGTCCAGTTATAGGTACATGTTGTGCGAATAGGGCAGCTGGCACGAGGATACGTGACTTTCTTAATTTGGACCCTCCATCTTTCACTGGGTCAGATCCTAATGAAGATCCCCAAAACTTTATTGATTAGATTCAGTGCACTTTAGATGTTATGCATGTGAGTGGTACAGAAGTTGTCGCGTTAGCGACATATAGGTTAAAGGGTGTGGCTATATTATGGTATGAAGCTTGAAGCAATCTAAGGGTATAGATGCACCCCCAACTACCTGGAAAGAGATCAAAGAGGCATTTCATGACCATTACTTACCATTAGAGATCGGAGAGGCCCGTGCAAATTAGTTCTCGAATCTCCACCAAGGGAATATGAGTGTGAGGGAGTATAGCATTCAATTTAATTCCCTAACCAGGTATGCTCCTGTAATGACCCGTTAGATCATCTATAGAATTAGTCCTTTTGCTTTCCTATAATATCCCTTTCATAAATTTTAAATAGGTATTTCGAACTATTCAATAGCTACGATTATTTAAGTTACGAGTAAATTTAGACAATTAGTTTAATTGGGGGACTAAATTGATAACTTATTAAATATCCTATACCACTTAGTATATATAGTAAAATTAGTTAT
>JAABOM020083529.1:0-31075 GCA_011800125.2 Solanum clarkiae | reverse complement strand
CTTATAATAAGATTTAAAATTTTGATATATAGATATGGGTAATTAAAAATATTAGATGTATTATATTATATGAATACTATTAGATTTATGATATTTGGATGAATTAAGATTTAACCCTAAGTTTGTAATTTAAGAAGTTGATTATCGAATTAGGTGAATTTTTAGGTATAGGCTAGACATATAGTAATATGGGTGTCTACGGACTTGTTTTCTTACGAATGTTATATAGTTGATATATTTGAAAGATTCTGAAGCATTGTGGAAGGAAAGAACAGTGGTGAACTAGCTTGACTTTGATTCTTTGGTTTGAGCTAAGTTATGGTTTGTTCTATCTAATAAGAGACTCTTAATAGCGATTAATAGTCATTGAATAAAGCTGTGATATTTTCTATGCACTTAATTATTGTGGTTTTATTGACTGATATATTGTTGTGATTGGTCTGCAATCCCAAGACCATGAAATTCATAATTTTAAACTTGATCTCTCAAAGTGATGCCTTGAATAAAAAAGACTTGATGAAACATTGGTAATGAAGTGAAAAGTAATGATAAAGAATAATGAATTATATATATTGGATCAGGTGTCACGTTCCGACACATATATTATATAGGATCAAGTGTTACGTTCTGACACATATATTATAAGATCGGGTGTCATGTTCTGACACATATATTATAGGATCGGGTGTCACGTTCTGACACATATATACTATAGGATCGGGTGTCACATTCCGACACTTATATATTATAGGATCGGGTGTCACGTTCTGATACATATCTATATATATTGGATCGGGTGCCACGTTTCGGTACGATAATAATAAAGAAAAACTTGTTAGAACCTATCTCCCAAAAAAAGTGTGATATGGGGGCTTGAGTCCTCATTTGTGCTATTGATATTATTAATTGGTTGTGTATTTGTTTCTTACTGTTGCCACCTGCTAAGTGTTATGGTTGATTCCTTCTATTACTTTATGCATATTAATTTCTATTTGGAGTCGGCTGATGATACCTACTCAGTACACGTGGCTCGTACTGACTCCTACTTGTATTTTTCCTTGTTTTGCTTTTGTGGAGTGTAGCGAGTGTTCCTTTGACTTTGACTCGCCCTCAGCTCTAGACGATCGTCGGTATATCAGATTTCAGGGTGAGCTAACCTTCTAGCTCAGGTTGGATTCTATCAATTATGGCATGATGTCCTTAGTTTTCGGATATAGACTATTTTATCTATTTTGGTATTGCTATTCTTAGACTTAGTATTTGAGATTGGATGTCCTTGATGTGATAACTTTCAGGTTTTGGGAAATGTTGTGTAATAGAAATTATAGATTTTGTTATTCTTGTTTTTTTTTAAGTTAAACTTCTACATTAATATTATATTTTATAAGTTGAATAACTAACATTGGTTGGGATTTGTATCATTGATTCGCCCACTTAGGAGGTTAGGTGTGGGTGCCACTCACGGTCTAATTTTGGATCGTGACAAACTTGGTATCAGAGCTTTAGGTTCATTAATCTCATCACACAAGGACAAGTCTAGCAGAGTCTTGCAGAACGGTACGAGGACGCCTTTACTTTTCTTCTAGAGGCTACAGGGCCTTAGGAAAACTCACTTCTTTATTTCTTTCGTGCTATTACTTGAATCCAATTGGTATCTAGGTGATACCAATTGATATCTGAGCTTTTTCTTACTCTTAATCGTGCAATAGGATTACCTTTTAAGAAATTTGTCCAGATTCATGTGTTTGCCTTGATTCATTCGACTACATCTCATGGTTAAAGTGGTTGAAACAGAGAAGTCCAGATCCTTATTAGTGAGTTACCTTCAGATAAAGTATTAAGATAGTAAAGAGACTGCAATGGGTTTGAGAGGAGCCAATTCGCGTGATTAAGCTTATCAATATAAAATAATGCACTCCCTCTTATGTGAATTATGCGTTTGAGCTACTGCAATATATGATGTAGGTCTAGACCTTATTTTCTGAACCATTCTTCAAACATTATCCTTGAGATGGTAGTTAAGTTATGCTTGCGAATACTTAGTGGTATTTGTTCCCCTAAGAGAAAGTGATTGAAGGCTTTTGTAAACCCTAAGTAATAGAATAATCCTTGAGTTAAAAAAATATATAGACCATGAAGAGTGGGAATAATAGATGATTGAAATAGGTAGTTAAGAGACATGTGATGATAAGATAAGAACTTGGGTGATAAGTCAAGTCTCTCCTGAGTTTTGGTCTAAAAGTGGTAAGTATTTATCTAGCTTTCAGGGTAAAAGGTAGAGGAAGAGTTGCTAGTTGGTATGACATGAAGTACACTCGAATAAGAAAGAAGTTGATGTTGACATGCTACTGTGTTATTAAAGATCAAGTATATGTGTTTGAATGGAAGAGCAAATGACATAGTGTGGTGGATCTAAACTAGGCTCATGATTTTGAAATAAGAGTTATATGAGATTTATAGAATTATGAGCTTAGTTAGGTAATGAGGTATAATGGATAAGATAGATACTACTTAACTTATGAAAGAGAGAGTGATGATAGATTATACTTAGATATACTGTGAGATAAAGGTTGATTTCTTATCATGAGATTCAGTGGTTCAATATTTCTTGACTTTATCTAGTAGTTTAGAGTTAGTATAATATGTAAAGAGTATGTATGTACATGTTTAGTACTAAATCCTAAGCTTGAACTTTAGGTGTGCATTATGAAAAGAGGGATAGCATGATGAAAGTGATACTATTAGTTGGAGATTTATTTTAGTAGGATTGACATAGCATAAGCGATAAATTAAGATGTTGACTTGAAAGAAGTGTGATGTTTTGAGTATGGTGAATGTGATTGTTAGATGAAGACAGTGAATTGAACCTAAGTCATTAGATACAAAAATGGCCTAAGATGCATATTCAAAATAGTACATAATTGTGAGAGATTGTAAATTTATGACTTACTATGAGTACATAGATAGTATAAATTAGTTGTCAATTGTGGAGTAAACTAATCTAACCATTCTTTATTACCCTTGAGAGTAGGGTAAAAGGGGGCGAGCTATAGATAATAAGAAGCCTCCCGTTATAGTCCAAGTTTTTTAGTTAGATGTCTGTGAACATAGAAGATGAGCGTTAGTAGACTAAAAAGGAAGATGTTAGATAATAAGAGTCATAGGAAGCGACTATTATGCTAGTAAGAACAACAAGTATAGAAAGATGTCTATAGAGATATAAGAGAGTTAAAGTGGTGGATCTTTGGTACAACTAATGTGCAGGTGGTGAAATGTATCCTAAGGACGTTAAATGATGATTGGTGATTTCATAATAAGCTTCAAGGGAGTGGATAAATATTGGAATGATAAGCTTATAAATAATAATGTCCCAATGAGTAACTGGGGGAAAGGTAATGAAGGGTTTTAGTAGGAGAGTGCGTATAAAAATTTGGGTTAGTCTTTGGATGCTATTGGTGTAAGTGGGTTTAAAGTATCATGTCGATGATAAGATTGACTTCAAGATGATGACAATGACTTCTGAACATAATGATAATAGGAATTCGTAATGAGTTGCGATCAGGATGCGATCATATAATAAGGATTTTTTATTAAATAAATAAAATTAGTAAGGTGCAGGTTAGCCTTTAGAAAGATACAAGAACAAAGATTTTCATTCTGATGGTAAAGGCAAAAAATGTATCTTCTGAGAAAGTAGAGAATTGAATTCAGAGGTAGTTCCATCTATTCTGCTTTGATTATTGTGATAATGCTATGTATCATTGATCTGGGTTAGAAAATTATTAAGTAATATTTGGAAAAAAAATCTATATATGTGTAGTTTGAATATGGTGATAAGCTCTCTTTGTGATTTTGGGTATGGTAATTAGTATGTTGGCATTTTTTATAAAGGATATAGTAAGGTCCATAAAGAGACGACCAATAATAAGTTAAGATACATGAAATCGTGGAGATCTTCATGGTATAAGACTATGAGTTGATGTTGATAGATAAAGAGAATTGGGTTTTATATGTTTGGAATTAGAATTTCAGTTCTTCATAGTGAGTGTATGTTCATGATAGTATGTTTTGTCAAGGTATGAATTGGTAAAGTATGAGCTGATCAAATTGTATTGGATGTTGAACATTTGAGAGGACGTATGCATGATTTAGATCGCAAAATTAGTTACTTTTAACTATTAAAGGACCTAAGGAGGGGTATTACTTAAAGTTTTCATTTAGAGTATGAATATATATATATATATATATATGAGTTATTGGTTAAAAGATATGATTGGTGGGCAAGTTAGTTTAAGGAATAAAAATTAGATATATTGAACAATTTAAGGCATTTGAAATTAATGTTACGAAGGGAGTCCGAGAAAGGTGAAGGAATATGACAACTCGTGTAGATCTTTCGTTCGAAGTTGAAGGTGATATGTTTTTTTTACATTTGAGTTAAGACATTATCATATCAGGTAAACTGAGTCGGTACAAACTTAGTAAGGGTTTATCCATAATTTTTATAAAGAATGAATGTAATTCAACTGACAAATAGTGATGTGAGGAAGATGTTGCATTTATTTTAATTTGGATTATGCAAATTATGGTAGATGTCTTATGGGGAAACTACGGTATAGATCCAAAGTTCTACATGATTATTACGGATTCCGAGACAATTGAAACTACTCTATTCCTGAGACTACACATACTATTATGATGTTCTCTTGGTAAAGTAAGGTGCTTTTGGAGGTTCAATTATTCTAGATATGACAGAATGGATGTTGTTTTAAGAAATTGAAGTTTTTGAGTAATTCTACAAGTGTCATCTTGATAATAAAAATTTATAGAAGAGCTACCATGAATACTTATAGTTATCTTGCGGTCTTAAAATTCATCTCATTATTGAGGTTATGTTCTAATATGATTGAATGTGGGACATGTTGAGTCTAGCTCTATCGCTCTTAAGGATTATTTACAGTCACTTCTATTGATCTATTATTTTGATAGTGTTGTTAGAGGCTCTATACATTTGAATTTATCGCTTGTTAAGTGGTAACTCGATCATTTCCTTCGTTGAGTTAGAAACAAAAAAAATTTTATTTTCTATGATGAGTATCCAACATGTAAAGATCATATTTTATAACTTAAGCTCCTGAGAAGAGTTGATCGTAAGAATGAAATCTTGACAAGTCTGTGATAGTTTTTGCACTATGAGTGAGGGGTGGTTCGTTCAGGTTTATTTCTGATTGCAACCAATATTATTGGGTTAGAATTTTATCATAGTTATGTGAGAAAATATTTGTCCAAATGGTTGTGCTATGATCGAGTGAGTTTTCGTACTGATTGGGTTCATGATTTAGTATATGACTTGAAAATTATTTCCGAGCATAAATCTGCCAAATTTTGATTCAAAAGTTCAGTTCTTATTAGTTGATCTTGATGGATGATTTTAAGGGGGAGCTTAAATAGAGAAACGAACACCGACTTTAGAAGATCATAGTTCAGGCTTTTGGTGACATAGCATATTCCTCCTTCTCCTTCTTTTGACTGTTCGAGCACGAACATTGGGTAAATTGATATCTAATGTAACGACCCATAAGGTCGTTTTGAGGGGTAATTTTGGATAATTAATTTAATTTATGGGTTAAAGTGAATATTTATTTAAAAATCTACATTACTTATCCTATATTTATTAAAAATAAGTAGTAGGATTTTTTTTCACGATTAATACATAATTAGTTTGAAAAGAAAATAAGCATAAGGAGAGAATTGACGATGAAAAATAAACCTCGGCTGTCAACCCAACCGTGGAATTGATTCATGTAAACATGCACTTTTAATTGATCTTGTTTAGGAATATAGGAAGTGATATACATATATACAAATATTATTTTATTGAATAAAAATATAGAATAGTGTACAAACTTAGTGAAGTCCGTTGGAAGTTGTGTCATATTCTTTTGTGTAGGAAGACATTGGTTTGCATTTATTATGCTAAGGTTGATAATCTGTTTCAAGGAGATAATTAGGGAAATTAGGGTGTTAATTGGGTGTTGAAACATATCATTCCATAGTTTTAGGCTAATTTTGTTTTCTAGTTCTTATAATAAGATTTAAAATTTTGATATATAGATATGATAATTAAAAATATTAGATGTATTATATTATATGAATACCATTAGATTTATGATATTTGGAGGAATTAAGGTTTAACCCTAAGTTTGAAATTTAGGAAGTTGATTATTGAATTAGGTGAATTTTTAGGTATAGGCTAGATATATAGTAATATGGGTGTCTACGGACTTATTTTCTTACGAATGTTATATATTTGATAGATTTGAAAGATTCTGAAGCATTGAGGAAGGAAAGAGCAGTGGTGAACTAGCTTGACTTTTGATTCTTCGATTTGAGGTAGGTTATGGTTTATTTTATTTAATAGAGAGACTCTTAATAGCGATTAATAGTCATTGAGTAAAGTTGTGATATTTTCTATGCACTTAATTGTTGTGGTTTTGTTGACTAATATATTGTTGTGATTGCTCTGCAATCCCAAGACCATGAAACCCATAATTTTGAACTTGATCTCTCATAATGATATCTTCAATAAAGAAGGTTTGACGAAACATTGGTAATGAAGTGAAAAGTAATGATAAAGAATAATGAATTATATATATTGGATCGAGTGTCACGTTCTGACACATATATTATGTAGGATCGGGTGTCACTTCCGACACATATATTATAGGATCGAGTGTCATGTTCCGACACATATATTATAGGATCGGGTGTTATATTCCGACACATTTATAATGAAGGTCGGGTGTCACGTTCCGACACATATCTATATATATCGGATCAGGTGCCACGTTCTGGCACGATAATAATAAAGGAGAACTTGTTAAAATAATTTAATATACTCAATTCAAAGAACCTATCTCCCAAAAGAAGTGTGATGTGGAGGCTTGAGTCCTTATGTGTAATATTGATATCGTTGATTGGTTGTGTACTTTTTTCTTACTGTTGCCACATGTTAAATGTTATGGTTGATTCCTACTATTACTTTATGCATATTAATTTCTAGTTGCAGTCGGCCGATGATACCTACTCAGTACGTGTGACTCGTACTGACTCCTACTTGTATTTTTTCTTGTTTTGCCTTTGTAGAGTGCAGCGAGTGTTCCATTGACTTCGACTCGCCCTCAACTCTAGAAGATCATCGGCGTATTATATTTCAGGGTGAGCTGACCTTCTAGCTCGGGTTGGATTCTATCAATTATGGCATGATGTCCTTAGTTTTCGGATATAGACTATTTTATCTATTTTGGTGTTGCTACTCTTAAACTTAGTATTTGAGATTGAATGTTCTTGATGTGATGACTTTCAGATTTTGGGGAATGTTGTGTAATAGAAATTATAGATTTTGTTATTTTTATTTTTTTAAGTTAAACTTCCGCATTAATCAATATAAGTTGAATAGTTAACACTGGTTGAGATTTATATCATTGATTCGCCCACTTAGGAGGTTAGGTGTGGATGCCACTCACGGTCCATTTTGCATGAATATAAGTTTTTTTTTTTCTTTTGTCATGTTAATCTTTTTTCATTGTAGAAGAAAAACGATAAAGTAATTTAGAGAAAAAATCGAGTGGGAGAAATTTTCATAAAACTAAAAAGAAATAAAATAAAATTAAATTAAAATAAATGTTAAGCTGGGAATAAGTCATATATAGAGATTAGAGTGGCATTAGAAAATGGAAAATGAAAAGAAATAGAAAGGAGTAAGAAAAAGAAAAGAAAATTGTCAAGAAAGAGAAAGGAAATAAATTATTTTATATAATATGATTGAAATTTAAGTTTAACTTGTAGTTAATGATTTATTTAGTTTGTTTCATTTATAGTCTTATTTTGTTATATATTGAATTTTTCAAAATTGATATATAATAATGACAAGTTGGTTAAATGGAAAGAAATATTACTTAAAGAATTCTTAGAATGTTATTATAAGGAGAAATAGGAAGGAATTATCTTCTAATTAAAGAGAAAACTTTAGGTAAAAGAAAGTTATCGTTTCCCAATTTTATTAATTGGAATGTAATTAATATATGATTATATATATCCCTAATTTTAGAACATTAATTCAATTAATTTTCGAAGATGAATCAAATAAACACTTGATAAAAGAAAAAAATTCACATAATTTAAAACAAGATAATATTATATAACCAGTTAATTTATATAATCAATTTGAATGCATAAATATAAAATTTCTTTATGCATTTTTTTTAATTTGTTGATTTTATTAGTCTCCTCCAGCAATCTCCTTCTTTAATTGACTTTCTAAAATTTCTTATATTATTAAATGTTATCCTTTTCCTCAGATTTTTGAAAATTTTCTTGTATTATAATTAAAATTAAATTGAAAATGTCAATATATCAACATTTTACTATATAAAGAAGTGTCAATGAAGAAGCTCAAGTAGATTTCTCCGTCAATATGCCTGCTTAAGTTATCTGCTTTTATGCCTCTATTATATGAGATTCGTAAAAATAATTTGCGGATTCATTAATATATTTTCAAAGCAGCTTTATTATATTTCTTCAGCTGCTACAATTATGATTTTGCAATATTGCTTTTCAATTATGATTTCATAATATAAGCCAGGGTAAATTATTGCGGCGAGTTTCTTAATTTAATATTTTCAAAGCAGCTCAATTATTTATTTTTGTGAGTTTCTTAATTTAATATTTCTGAAGTAGCTTGATTATATTTCTTCGGCTGCTTCAATATGAAACCCGCAAAAAAACTTCTGAATTTCGTAATTTAATATTTTCAAAGCAGTTTGATTATATTTCTTCAACTGCTTCTAGGTCTAATAATTAATAATTTAAAATTTTAAAAATGCATATAAAAAAATCTATTTACATCACAAAAATTGAGACTAAAAATATCTATTCGGCCCGTGCGGACACGGGCGCTCGTGACTAGTATAAAGCAGAATCATGAATTTGGTGATGAGGTGCTCTCTAAAGTCTAGAATATTATTCTTTCTGTGATTCTTTTTGGGATATTTTTCCTCCTTTAGAAGATGAAAGTCCACCTTAAAAATTTACATAATACTAAAGATGTCACGTTTAATTCCTTTCGTCATAAATGCTATTAATCTTTTTTAAAGATTTTTAAAATTTTTTATATCATTAATATTATCTTTTTTTCTCAAACTTTAGAATTTTTTCCTTATATTAGAATCAAAACTAAAATTATCGCATAAGGAGTTCACCTTAAATTTTTATATAATGTTAAAGATATCCATATTTAATTCCTTTCACCACCAGTGCTATTCATCTTCTTTCATAAATCTCTTTTTGAAGAGTTTTTAATTTTTTATATCATTAATATTATTCTCTCTGTTTTTTTATTATAAAAATTAAAATTTAAAACGTTGGACAAAAATTAACCTTAAAATTATACTTAGATATTAAAAATAGAAATATTTAGAAATAGAAATATTAAAAATAGAAATAAATATTTAACGCCAAGTGACATAATGATATTTAATTGATAGGAACACGTCACTTATACATGTGACACATTTTTATTGGTCTTTGATTGAAATAGTAATGTCATGCCATTTGACACATGATATGATCATCTTTTGTAGCCCAAATAAATGAATTTGGAATTTTCATGAAATTCATATTTTATTTGACTTAATTAATTCACCCAAATATATTAATCCATAATATTCATTTTGGACTAATATATTTTGAATTTACATAATTTGAATCCTTTTATAAAATTTATACTTTAATAAATTTTATATGATTATGGATATATAAAAAAAGAAAAAATTATGCGGATAAGCAAACATATACTAGTTAATTAGCTAATATAGCTATAGTTTGAATTAATTACGGCTCACCGCAAACATCTAATTGTAATTACAATTTGAGTTTTATATAATTTGCACGATACAAACGTTACGTATGAATTGTATAACGAAATATACAAACACTCTGCATTATTGCATAATAGATTATACAAACGTTGTACAAGGATTGTATAGCGAAATATACAAACATTATACAAAAACTATGAATTATATGGTGAATTATAGAAACGTATAAATATATTGTGCAAATTATACAAACACTCCTATAACTATAGTTATGAATATAATTACCCAATCTATAACTATAAAACATAATTAAGATATTTTTGAGTGACTATATGAAAAAAAAATTTCAATAACATAGTAGTCAAATAACTCTTACAATTAATTCTATTAAATAATTTTTAAATGAGTTTGTCAAAAAACTATAACATTTATAGGACACTATAAAAAGAATTATATTGTTAATACATATAAGTTTGAAAGAAAAACTTTTAACTCTTGCTAATTAGACATGAAATTGAGGCAATCTTCTTTGAACAGTAACTTTTAGATACTCCTAATAATTTGGACAAATAAAATTATGAAATTAAATTTCTTCACATAAAAATATTTAGTATAGTGTTATAGGATCCGTGTAGCATGGACCATTCTTTACTAGTGTAGTAGTACAAGCTAAGAGCTAATTTTGATGGACTATATATCCCTTCTGCACTATTCAAGCCTGGAAACTCATCTATTTTAGGGGTAAAAAATTAAATAAAGTCACTCTGTAGCTACTTCGTCTTCCTTTGGTTGGAGGTTCCTAGAAAAAGATAACACAACGAAAAATTATCACATTTTCATGGTATAATACATAAAGTTATGCTCTTTAATTTGGCTTCAGTTAGCATTTATGCTCTTTAATTTTGGACCTACACATGACACTTAAACATATAAAGTGTAACAAGTAGACACCCATCCTACTTGGCATATAGGACACTGTGCAGGACATGGGACGCCACGTAGGACGAATGTGTCTATTTGTTCAATTTTATACAAGTTTAAGTGTCTATTTGTGTACACCAAAAGCTAGAGAACATAAATGTAATTAGTTGGGGTCAAGTTAAAAGACACGTTTATATTTTATGTGTTGCAAAAATAAAAAATAAAAAAAGTCAAGAATAGGAAAAAGGGTATCAAACTCTTTTACAATAAGAGAAATAATTTAGTATTTGTTAAAGTGAGATATGAAACCTATAGCGTTGATGGTTGAACCAACGATAAAGTTGGTAGAGTTGCACAGATTCATTAGCAGCATGACAAGCTAGTAGCATATGATTTCGTGGCCTCACCATCCATGCAAATCTCATACACAATACTGAATATATACACAATACTGCACCAAAAAAAAAAATCATAGTCAATTTACGGTCAAACTTAAATTGTTTGAAAATTTAAACTATGTCATATGAATTGAGACAGATAACTCACCAGCAGTCATGTTGCCAGATATCGTGTGTGGGGCCTTATTTGTATCTATCATTCCCTAACACATGCAATCATTCGTGAATACATTACAAAACTCTTATAGTAGAGTAAGAAAAAGACGATGAGATGTAGGAAAGGGTGCATACAGAAATGACAAATCCTCAGTTAGCCATGGGACCCCAAAAGTGAGTTGTTTTAGGACCCATTGGACTATTCAAATAAGCTTTGATGGATTCCATCATATATATCTCTGTATACGGCCAATAAAAAATAGAGATAATTAAAATTCTTCACTTTATCTAGAAAAATATGGAAAATATTCTAGAAAAACCAAACGGATTCTTTTATCTTTGGACTTAGACTCATAATCATTCACTTGAAGAAGAGATAATCCTCATTGTTGGGAAAGGATCCCTTTCATTACTACTTTTTAACGGTGTAGCGAATGTAGAGGGGTCAACATCATTTTCATTTTCATTTCTACAAAGAGTTTTTTATTTATTTATCCTTACACGAAATAATATTTTTAAAAGCTAAGGTAGATTATTTTTTACAGTAAAGGATTCAATCGTTTTGTTAATAATCTTTCAAGATTATTTTATTGTTTCAACATTACTGTATATGTTTCTTCATTTTTTTCCCTTCATAAAAGGTAGATTTAAATCTTGTTTTCGTATGTGAAGTTGGGAAAATGAGATCAATTTTGAGAATTTGAAAATTTCATAATTTTTGTCTTTGTTTTCTTTATAGAACTAGTGGCGAAGGCCATGCTGGCACGGGCCCAATGTAAATTATTTTGAATGATTTGTTAAAATGACAAATATGAAATATGTTATTACGAGTTGTAACATTAGATAATGAATTACAAATTCTAGCAATTATGGATTTTTAAAATTGTTAAAATCTGTAATTAATATTAAGTAGTGTTACAACCTGCAATAACATATCTAATATTTGTCATTTTAGCAAATCTTATATTATTTTTTAATCTCGATTTATGGAACATCGATATATTTTTCATATATATTTTTGAAGATATTGTAAAATTATAATTGAATCAGCTAAAGAAATGTTATGAAGTCGTTGAAGCAGACACGTCAATATACAACTACTTTGAAAAGATTAAATTAAAAAGCCCACAAAGTATTTTTTGTTGGTTCACCAAAAGTTGCAATATAAATTATTTTTTAATCTCGATTTATGTGACATCGATTGATTTTTTCTATATATTTTAAAAGATATCGTAAAATTATAATTGAAACAACTAATGAAATTTTATGAAGTCGTTGAAATTTTTTGTTGGCTCACCAGAGGCTGCAATATAAATTATTTTTTAGTCTAGATTTATATAACATCGATAAATTTCTTATCTATATTTCAAAAATTATTGTAAAATTATAATTGAAGCAACTAAAGAAATATTATGAAATAACTAAAGCAAATATGTCAATACGCAGCTGCTTTGAAAAGATTAAATTAAAAAGCCCATGAAATATTTTCTATTGATCCCATATAATAAAGACAAAAAAACAGATAGCTAAAGTAGACAGGATAATTGAAAGTTACTCCAACAGATAACTACAATCAAAAGTTGTTGCCTTATTTTCTTATAAGTAAAAAGTAATATGTAAAAATGTTAAATAAAATATATATATAAAAATTGAAGGAGTATCAACACGTATAAATACTTTGGCGGATTTAACATTATTTTTTCTTCTAAGAAAATGACCTGGTCCTCTTCATATTTATTTGTACAAGTGGCCTACACGATTTCACAAAATCTAGCTTCATTCAAATATTCACTATACTATTGAAAAGTAATGGACAAGATAATAATGAAGGAATATATTATTTGCAATATAATCAGGATTTGAAAGTTTCAGGATAGCTAGTTATATTAATTTAATCATTTTTAAACCAATAATTATCTTTAGTTATACAAGATAATATTTCTAATGGATTTTAGTACTAGAGACAAAAGGGAATTCTATGAATATCTCAGAGCAGGACCGACTCAAGCACATCAATGATATAAAATTAAAAACAAATCAAAATTTTTTAAATTTATTTATTTTCTTAATTCAAAGTTTATTCTTCTAATTTTTTAAGACATAGAGTTCTTTATATACTAGAAATCATTTTTGAGATGCAAAATTATTTTCCCTTTTAATGAAAATGTTTAATTTTTCTATAAATGGTATTCCATCTATGTCAATTGTTTATTCGATTTTGATTTGACATGGAATTTAAAAAGACTAATGAGATTTTTTAATCTTATGATTTTAAACTAAAAATTTGTTTAATATACTAAAAATCTAAACATGTCAGGTGAAAAGTTAAATTAATAAATTGATTAAAAAAGAAAAAAATATTCTTTTTGAAAATGAACAAAAAATAAGACAAATAAATTAAATAATTTTTATAATTTCTAAAACAGCCTTTAGTATTTTATTACTAAATAACATGAGGCTTCTCAGATTTGGGGCTAGGCGGTTGCCTTATTTTCAAAGGCATAGAGCCGCCGCTGTGTTAGAGTAGATTGAAAAAAACAATCTGAGAATTTTGTTTTAGTTAAATTGTGAATTGGATCATGTTGTGGGGATAAAAGAAATAAAAGATCAAAAGGAAAAAAAAAAACACAGAGTTATAGTAAGAATTGAAGTTTATGAGCTAGGATCCAAGGCCCAAGCGGAAAAAAAACACCTTTTTTCAATGGCAAGACGTTGTCTACTTCAAGCAGCTGATGAAGTACACAGTTGAAACAGACACGATAATTTTAAGTTGCTTAACTTAGCCACTTATTAAATAAGAGAATATGCAGTTGAGTGGTATATTAAAAAAAAAAAGTGAAAATCCATCGGAAAATCTGGCAAAAAATGAGAGAAATTCAATGGCAGGAAAAAATTACTAAGGAAATTGAATTACCTCAAGCATATACTAATATATGAAACAAGAAATGTTCTACTTTAATTTTAATAAAATGAAAGGAATGCAAAATTAATGAGACGAAAGGGCTTACCAGTTGTGTCAATATGAATGAGAGACGTGCAACCAAGAATTTGAAACGATGGGTAATTAGTATTAATCAATACATATATATTTGGAGATGGATAAGCATGAGGCTATGAATTTATATGTTGAAATTTGACAAGCTAGGCTATACTCGGTATTTATTTGAATATTTTGGCTTCTAAATAAAATGTGATTTTTTAAATTATATATTCATATAGTTTTAGTAGTTTTTTATTAGATACAATACATAAATGTGTCCGTTAATTTGGTTTTAGTTCTCATTTATGCCATCCAACTTTGGGTGTATACTTACATGTGTGCTATGGAAAAATTCATATCTTACAGGGCGTTTGGCATACAATATATCATGTAGAACATGTATGTCTACTTGTTCAATTTTATATAAATTTAAGAAATTACTTGTGTACATCTAAAATTGAAGAACGTTCATATCAGGTGAAGTATTTATTATTATGGGTTTGAAGCACTAAAGTTTGGTGAAGTAGAGAATTAGAGTTAGATTTGCCACCCAGGCTACATAGAGGAAGAGGCAGGAATGCATCATTCATTACGTTACGGCAGCGTACGCCTAAAAGTCATCCTTAACGTTTTAGTTGTTTTGTGCTATTGGGAATATAACAAGGAATTAATTGTTTTTTCTGGCAAGTTGGGACGCCAATTTCTAACCTAACCTTTCCTTGATGTTAGTCCAAATGGTTTACGTTGCCAAACTTTTGGCCAAATCTCAACACCTTTCTTGTTAAACTGATAAATTATCATTTTCCATAAGTGTATTTAAAATATTATAAAACAATAAACACACAGTAAATTTAAGGAATTCAAGGGTTAAGACCACTATATTTGATGGGCATGCTATGTAATTTAATTTTCTATAATTCAAAGCAACCTTAATGTATTGTCCTTACAAAAGAGTCCGGGAGACCAGGCCCAACCAGATAATAATTTAGACCCTATTTCGTAGTACTTTCTAGATTCACCATCTTGTCTTTCCATTTGTGAACTCTCCACCTTCCATGGTGACATACGACTTTGGGTGTCTAAGCTTCTCTTTATCCTCATCGTTCTGCTTTTCATGTTCCTCCTGTAAGATTTTCTTTTCCATCTTCTTTCTTAGTCTCTACTTTGAAAAGGGGCTAACTTCGTTCTCCTCAGGGTGCCTTGTGATGCTCATCCTTGGCCTACTCCACTATTGCACCTGAAGAAGAGAATCAATTTCTCTTTGAAAATCGACCTGTAAGTTCGCCTGTTTCTCCCTATTTTTCTGAGTATTTTATTCTCTGTTCCACTGACTTGGTTCATTGATTATACAGGAAATGGTGTTTTCTGTAAAGATCCTTTGGAATGAATGCTCCTTCATGTCACAACTGAACTCTTGATCCACTTTTGGTGACATCTGACCTTTCTTTTTGCTAGAAAAATTAACTCCTGCACAACCTTAGGATAACTAGAAGCTTTGTGTTTTTTTTTATTTAATATCTGTTATCCTTATATTAGCTTCTTTTTGCACCCACACACGTAGATCTACTTTTCTATATCCCATGTCTGTGCACAATTTGATTTGTATATGTGTCTCATCCATCACTGCTTGAAATGGCTCTAGTGCGAACTCTCAATGCTGGAGTTTGGGTTTTGTCAATATTAAGGATCCTTTTGGCTGTAGCTAGCAACTGTACAAAACTTTGGAACTGTATTTTCTCTTAAGGAATAAATGTCTCATTAACAATGTAATCTGCAAGTTAATTGGCTTCGCAAAATATATGTATTATCTCAACTATCAGATTTTTTATAATGTTTTAGATGTGTTTCATTACTTCTATAAGTTTGCATGGGATTTTCCATTCTCCAGCAAACATATGTTTAAGTCCTAAAAAATCTGTCTGGACCTGCACGTTAGGAATACTTTTTTTAGCACAGTAAAGTAGTGCTTTCCTAACAATCATTGCTTCAGCCTCCATGTTAGTGGATATACCAATACTTTGTGCTTCAACATATGACATATTACCCTCTTCATTCCTGATGGAGAAATCATTTGCACTTTATCTCAGATTCCCTTTGCTAGCCTCATCAGTATTACATATCACCCAACCTCCTTATGTAGGCCTCCATGCAACTTTTAGAAAATACAATTTAGGCCAATAATTGCTTAGGAAATCCACAATATCACCCTACTGAACTGGAATTCTTCTGATCCAAGGGAAATTATTCTTAATGAATTGAGATATTAATTGATGACACTGAATTAACATCCAATTATAAGAGTAATCTTTCTCATTTCTATATGCATTCCTTCTCTTCCACAATTGCCACATAACTATGGCTAGAGCCTCACTATCTTCTTGAGTTTGGTTGGTCCTTGAAAGTCCCATCATCTATAAATTAGTTGTTGTAGGTGCATTCCATCTACCTGGACACTTGCAAAAGTAGCAAACTGCTTCCATAGCTTTTAGGCTATAGAGCTGCTAGGAATATATGGCTTATGGTCTCCATCTTTTTTTTTCATAATAGAAGTATATAGACACCAGTTGGATTTTCATTCTTTTTAGATTGTCATTTATGGCAATTCTTCTTTTTCATAGCCTCCATAAAAAGAAAGTAATTTTTAGAGGAAGGCCTTTAATTCAAACACTTTTAGTCTACTGTTGAACCTGTCTCTTCCTTCTCAGTATTCTATAGGCTGATTTAACACTTAAGATACCTGAGGCTTCACCTATCCACCAAGCTCTATCAATGTTGTTTACTTCAGCTAAAGAGGTGATACTTCCATTTCTATAATCCACCAATTTTTCAAAGAGGGCCTCCTGTAACTTATCTCTTTCCCATTGCCCATTGACAACAAAATCTTGAATTTCACCCTCCTCATTGACAACTGGACTGTCATTAATAAAATATAAAGCCCCTAATTTTATCCAGTTGTCAAACCAAAAGCTTAAATTACCAACTTTAGGTTGCTACCAAATCCCATGCTCCATCTCCTCCATAACCTTCATCATGTTTCTCCATACTTGAGAAGCTCCTGAACTGGAGACAATGACATAATGCAACTTTTTACAGTATTTTTTCGACATATACTGGGTCTACAAGAATGAAGTAGAAGTCCTGAAGGTCTACCACAATTTTACAAATAAAACTTTATTCACATCATGTAAAGATCTAAAATTTAGTCCATCTTCCTCCCTAGGGAAACATAGACCAGTCCAGGCAACCTAGTACTTGTCTTTAACCCCACCAGCATTACCCCGCAAAAACTTGGCAAATAACTGGTGAATCTTCTCAATTACCCTTTTAGAAGGGTTTGTTAATGAATCCATATTTCATATTCATTTTAGGCTGGCTTGCAAAAAATATTACCCTTAGTGTGCTATTATTTTTAACTTCTAATAAATATACACGTGCTATGACAAGAAATGAGATTAAAAGTGCACAAATGGACAATACTTGATAAAATCTTGGAAAGGGAGTAAAAGTGCAGAAAGGCGGAGAAAAGCAGTATCGCTAACACATTTGGCGATCCACCGAACATTTAGAGAGACCACATATCTTTGCAGCAACCAAGGTTCCAGATTAGGTCAAGAAGGCGATCAGATTCGATATCACAAAGCATGTACGGTGCATCATCGAATTGCAGAGGATATCGCCTAAAGTTGCACCATTCAAAGCTCCAAATCTTCAGGAAAGACATCAGGGAACTCATTGATAATGAGAATCGACTCAAGAGATAGAGCCTCAAAAGTGACATCTTTAACCTTACTAGGTGATAGACATACCCCTTTAGAAATCATCTTATGGGGCTTTAGAATAGGAAACAAATCGTTCCTTACATATTGAGTTACTATTCTGCCACTCAGGAATGGGCTAATTTGGAATTGAAATTTACTCTATGGGTCCTACAATTTATAGAGGCATAGGAAATATGCAATCAATTCATCTCAAGAATGGCACCGGAATTGACCATGGTAAGTTCTACATGATCACAAGGGATAACTTTATGTAAGATAGACATGGCTCAACCCCTATAGACCTTTCTACTCATAACCGACTCACTCGTGGGAGTACTAACCGAAAAAGGCTCAGGTAATACTTGAGACATACATTAAACCTATTTTCAAATAAGGGAGTTACAAAGACAAATTGACACTCAGATCTAATAAAGCATACACATCATAATGGAAATTTTTCAACATATCGGTGACAATATCCAAAATGTCTTCCACCTTTTGCCTAGCATGCAATGCATAAAATCGATTGGTGCGTTGGGCACCTTCTTGAACTTTCCCGTCTTGGACTCCAAGGCCTTAAGTCCTAGAACCACCACCATTCTTACAATCTTTGTTTTGATGATTGGGCATACCATACTTTAAGCATGTATTTGAACTCGCTAGGCATTCCCCTTTGTGGAGCCTTCCACACTTTGTGTAATTTAGAGAAGCTTGAGCACCCAGACCTCCTTGTGCCTTGGGGTTGAACCCCTCGTCCTTATTAAACATTGGAGGAGGAACATTGGTTGGACCTTGACCCACTTGTTTTTGGCCACTAGAGATTTTGCCATGTCCACCACTTCTAGTCCTTCGGTGGGAGAACCCACTACCCTCCATATGAGTTGTCTTGGACTTTCTAGAACATTCCCTCAACTTCTTATCTTTGATCTGCTTCACATATGTCATGAGTCAGGAGATGTCCATTTCCTTTACTAACATGGCGGTCTTTCACTCCTTGGACACCAAATCTGACATACCAAAGGTAAACTCGCCCATCCTTGCCATTGAGTCGTTAACAATGAACAGTGCATACTTCGACAATTTTATGAACTTGAGTGAATGTTCACACTCATGTGGCCTCGGCGGAGGTTGATGAACTCTTGGACTTTGATCTCTCTCAACTCCAATGGCAAGAACTAATCCAGGAGGACACCCTTGAACACTTCCCAAACAATTGGACCTTCTTCTTCACCCCTCTCTTCTCTTATTGATCATATTATACCTTGGCGACATTCTTGAGTTGATAGGCCACAAGCTCAGCCTTTGCATTTGGGATACCCCCATAATAGCCATAATCTAATAGGCCTCATCAATAAACTCCACCAGGTCCTTATTTACTTTGGAGCCTTGATACTTGGGTGGATTCATCCTCATAGAAGTCTCGAATCTTAATAGTCGGCATAGGTGCTTGAGGAGGAAGGATAACATCTTGGTTGACTTGGTTGAACATGCCTTGAGCCAACATAGTGAATGTAGCTAAAATTTCACATGAGACACCTCTTCTTCTTGTGGGATTCAAGGAATTTGGTCCTTATTCATATCTCTTAGTGGAGGCACTCATCTTGGTAGTATGATCTAGAAAATCGAAAAGAACGATTTGTTATATGGACAACTCTATGGCATGACATGATTCATGAAAGAAGAGAATGTTTCCTAAATGCCTCATAGTCTCTCTTTCATAGTTATGACACACTTCACAACCATTAACAAGACCCTATTTATTGCTGTATGTTGGACCTTGAGGACCATTTCAAAACCTCATAATCTAATACTAAGTTTGTTACGACCTAAGCCTAGGGCCTAGTCATAATACGTCGAATGAGGAGCCTGAAGGTAGCTCACCAAGCCTCTTATAATTCAACAAGAGTTTCATAGATATTGAACAAAAAATAAAGCAAAATTAAATTGGGGAAAATAGAACTAAGGGAGAATCAAACATAGAATCAATACGAAGCTTCAATCTTCAACTTAAGTGTCTAACAATACCTTCTAATATTAGACTTTAGTAGGGGCTAAGACATGTTCCTAGCTCACCCTAAAATAAAAGCAGTAAAAAAACAAAATGAAAAGTTTGTAAGTCATAATATATCAAACTCGAAGGGAATGAGGTGTTGTCCCCGAACTAAATGACTCACCAATCAACTTGTCTTCAACTATCCACAAGCTAGCCACTGTCGGAAGAGGAGGACACTGATCCCTACATGGTGATATTATGTAGGAAAAATATGTGTTAGTACTTTGAATGCACTAAGTATGTGGGATGTAATGCAACAAGAGAGTCATAATACTATAATTAATAATATGCATAATTATAACAAGAGAAGTAAACTCAAGAGATGATGAATGATCAATGCACTTTAAAAACATGCTTTTAGAACAATATAGATATCTCAAGTCATCATATACATGTATATATTAGAGGAGACCATAGCCGACATCTAAGGCCACGTGAGCTATTACATGGAATTTAACATAACCTCCTACAGTTGAATGGGGAGACTACTTGTTGGGTAGAACACCATCAACTTATGTATGAACATCTTTGACTTTAATTTTTGCTATTATGGATCCACTAGCCTTAGCTTACAAGGGCTCTTATGGTGGCACATAGTTAATGAGACAGGAGGTTGCTACTAGGATTCTATTACCGAACAGTCCCATCCAATGCAATGTCAAGTACCACAGAATACTTTAAAACATAGTCATAAGCATATATAATCATTAGCCTTAAAACATAGCATCATCATATTAGGAGCAACTCATTAAAACTTATGATCCATTCAAGTGAGAATTGTCTTTATCACAAGAGGATCCATCTTTGGTAAGAATTTTTCTTTCACCATCTTTAATCATTCATAAAAAGGACTTCATAAATACTTTATAACTTTCATAAGCTTTCATAATGTACACTTTGAAAACCCTTTTATCATTCATAGTCGTGCTTCATTTGAACATAGTATAAAATATGGTGGGTTTGATGCATGCAAGTTTTAAAACATATAATGCAAGAGAAATATGCATAATCTTTGTAAATGCCCTCATTTAAAGCCATTCATGAAAACAACCTATACCATATTATTCAAAACCCTAGATAGTGAATCATGAGAACATCTTGTAAATCACTAAACTTTCATAACATATCATAACATTGTATCACTATACTCATATAACTGTAGATGCATCATAATATCAACATTTAAAGAGAAGTCATAAACCTCATAAAGATTTCATAGATTAAAACTAGGGTAGAGAAATAAAATACTTGCGCTTTGTGGGTGAAAGATACCCATAAGTCAAGACCCACATACACTGATTAAAAGCCTAAGAAAGAAACTTGAGTTTGGGGAAGGAGGAGTTGAAACCCTAACTTTGCCTTCTTGAACCTTGGAGTTGAAAACCTTAGAGGGATTTGAGAGGAATATGAGTTGGGAGTGAATGGGAGTGAATTGAGCGAATGTGGGGCTGATATGAGTCGAAATAGATCTAGAATGATATGGAAAAGGTGGAATTTGCCCTTTATTAAAATCTGTTGAGGCCCATCTACAGGCCCGATCGACGGGTTGTAAGTTGGGGTTTCGTCTGGTTACATTTGAGTAAATCCAATTTAACCCTCCAGTCTATGATCCTATGTCTACGGCCCATAGACCCGTCTATGGGCCGTGGAAGCCCTTCGTACCCTAACCCCAGACTTTAAAATTTTTACCAAGTGCTTGACCTATCTATGACCTATACAACAATCCATGAGTCGTAGATGGTCTCATATGCACTTGCACCAGAATCAAATCTAGCAATTCTTTTCAAATGTCAACCTTTCAACCTATGAGGCCTTACGTTATCTCATGTCTATTCATGTATACTACTCACATAATTAGTACATTCAAAGTACTCAAGCATACCTTCTTTACCTATATTATGTTATAATGTAGAGCCAGATACTCTTTCTCACTCCACTAGTGGTTAGCTTGGACTTTTGACTTGAAGATTGATTGGTGAATCCTCATGTTTCAAGGGCAATACTAGAATGTTTCTCTCACTATCTTTGGACTATGTTGTTACTTTGAGATTATTTCCTTTCCTTATGTTGAGGGTGAGCTAGGAACTTGTTATGTTCCCCTGCCTATGTTAGTAGAGGCATGTTTAGACACCAAAGTGTAAGTCTGTCTATTCGGGCATATTGCTTTAGCTTTTCTTCACTCTATTGTGATTCACTTGGAATTTTATTTTTCTTCTATGTCTTGGTCTAGTTTCTTAATTTACCTTGTGTATGCTCATGTGTGGCATGCTAAGAGGCTTGGTTGAAGTCCTTCAGGGTTTCGACTGTCGTTTCACGCCTAGGGCGTAGCTTGGGTTGTGAAAAGCTTGATGTCAGTGCATGGTTTAAAATGTCTTAGGGAGTCCAATATGCAGTGTCAAGTAGATTCTTATTCATGAGCGTGAAACATACCACATCTATGAGTAGGAAGGTATGAGGCATTTTAGGAAACTTCACTTCTTTCATGATCTATATCATGCGGTAAAGTGTACTCTCAGGCTTACCATGACCCATTGGCCGAGCCAATTACTAATGCCAAATGTTGCACTGCCATTCAAATACTAGCGCAAGCCATCATAGCACAAATAAATCAAATATATGTGGCTTCTAATGCAAGGACAGCAGAGATGAGAGTTCGTGATGATGAGTCCATTGAAATTTTATGATTCCAAAGTGGATGAAGATCTATAAGAATTTATTGATCAAATTTATAAGATTTGACCATTGGTGGGTGTATCTACGGAGGAAAAGGTGGAATTAAGTAACTCAAAGGTGTTGCTCAAATTTGATCTGAACAATGGAAAGAAGATAGGGCTAGAGAGGCTGGACCATTGCATGGGAGGAACTCAAGAGGGCATTCTTTTGACCGATTCTTTCCTTTGGAGTTGAGTAAAGCTAAAATTCAACAATTCATCAATCTTATTCGAGGAGACATGAGTGTGAGGGGAATACACACTCAGGTTCACTAAATTGTCCAAATATTCACGATTTCCGATCCAAGGGCTAGAAGGAGTAAGTTTGTATCGGGTGTGTCAAACTTGATGTTCAAGGAAGCCATGCTGATCAAAGAGATGGGCATCTCAAGGATTATGACATATGCAAAGCCAATAGAGGATGAAAAGTTTAGGGAGAAGGCTAGAGGATCCAAGAGAGCTCGGTGATGGTGATCGCTTTTCCACCAAAGATTCGAAAATGGTGGCAATAGTACGTCATTCTCAAAGTGGGCAAAGGTACTCTGATCATTCCAAAGGTTGTACAGGTTCAACATACAATGTAGGATGACGTAGATAATATCAAGAATTGGAATGGGCTTCACTAAGTCAGCACACGTTTCTCTTCTCATTTTCCATAGTAATTCTATAACTTTATTAGACATTTAGGATCATTTTGTTTCTACATTAAGTTACAATATTATAAAATATTTATTTAAATAAATATTAATAATTTATTGTATAATAAGTTCCTCCTATTAGATATTAATAACTTCATTGTTTTTATATTAGCCTACTATTTAATTGGAAGAACTCATAATCTTTTATATTATATCATTATAATATTAAATCTTTGAAGTGAAAGATGTTAGGTAAAAGTTAAAAAATAAAAATAATCATAAGAAAGCATCTACATTTATTTGACACATAAAAATGTATGTCTGAATAAATCCTCTAACTACTCCACTTCTTTTTAGTAACCAGTGGCGAAGGCTCGTGCTTATAAATTATTTTTTAGTTTCGATTTATGAAATATTGATAGATTTTTTCTATATATTTTTGAAGATATTATCAAATTATAATTAAGCAACTAAAGAAATATTATGAAGTCGTTGAAGCAGACACGTCAATGCACAACTACTTTGAAAAGATTAAATTAAAAAGTCCACAAATTATTTTTTGTTGGTTCACTAAAAGCCGCAATATAAATTATTTTTTAGTATCAATTTATTTGACATCGGTAGATTTTTTTTATATATTTTAGAAGATATCGTTAAATTATAATTGAAACAACTAATGAAATACTATGAAGTTGTTCAACCAAACATGTCAATACACAACTGCCCTGAAAAGATTAAATTAAAAAGCCCACAAATTATTTTTTGTTGGCTCACTGGAGGTTGCAATATAATTATATTTTAGTCTCAATTTATGTAACATCAATATATTTTTATCTATATTTTAAAAATTATTGTAAAATTATAATTGAAACAACTAAAAAAATATTATGAAGTAATTGAATTGAAAAAATTAAATTAAGAAGTCTATGAAATATTTTTTATTGGCCCCATATAATAAAGGCGAAGAAGCATGTAGCTGAAGCAGGCAGGACAACCGAAAGCTGCTTCAGTAGACAACTACGACCAGAAGCTTCTGCCTTATTCTCTTATTAATAAGTAGTAATTTTAATAACTTGACGTCGGACGGTAGGAATATTTGACCTAATGAAAATATATACTTTTTGGAACAAATTGAGTTCATTTAAATAATTAATACGTCATGCCTCGGAAAAATTAAAGAATTGTATTTGAAGTTGGGAAAAGGGTTAAAATACCCCTGAAATATTTAAAATAGAGCAGATATATTCCCCCATTATGTTTTGGCTCAAAAATTGTAACACCCGAAAAATTACCAAAATACCCCTAGAAAGGAGACGTGCGCGTAACGCGTCTTCCAAACCTCAAACGGAAAATTCAAGACTGGATTTGCTATCAACGCAGAAAATTGAGTTAGAAAATGGTCTTGACCCGATTTAAAAGCAACCGGATCAAAAAATAATTTTCCCAAAATTGATCAAAAATAGTAAGGGTATGCGACACGGCCGCGACGTGGACCTATCGCGGATCCAAAATAGTGAGGGTACGCAATAACTCCGCGACTCAGACCCATCGCAAACCCATACTTATATATTTTCTCAATTTTTTGATGGGATTGAATTTTTGAAATTTCACACACGCGGACCTGTTATCCCGATCTGTTCCACCAAAGTTTAAAATTTTAAATCTTTTGAGGGACATTTCGAAAAATTTTCAACCCCTCCTAAACTTAAAACATGATCCCTTTAGGTCGTTTTGATGAGTAAATATGGTCAAAACCCCATTCTAAGTCCTTTTACACAACACTTGAAAGTTAGGGCTTGAGAGAGAAGAAAGAAGAACGTGAGATTGGAGAATTTGAGGAGAATTCTTAACGGGTGATTTGAAGAGCTTCATTCCAGGTATATAAGGCTAAACAAAAGCATGAGATTATTCTCTCATGTGCCCTATAAATGGTCCTAGATGAGAGTTGAAGGTTCTTGAGTCTACATGCATGAATCTTGATTATTTTCTTGAAAAAAATTATACTTTTTACATGTATTTTCATATGTTGATGATCATCATAGACTTGCCTTCTTGAATTGAATATTTTCTTGAGATATTGCATAAATCCTTTATGTTAATTGTTAAGAGCATGTATGAAAGAAGATAGGGATTGAGTCTAGAGCCTTGATTGAGAATGTGATTGTGATTGTGATTGAGATTGAGATGTGAGAACGATGATGAGTTGATAGAACTTGATAGTCCCATGATTTTTCATAAATGAATTCTAGTGATTTGTCTATTCGATTGTTTCCTAATGATTGTTCCAAGCCTTGAGCTATTGATTGAGATGTTGACTGATAAGATGATTAGAGTCTCTATGAGACTGATTAAAAGATTGTCCCTCTGTGAGGCTGATTGAGATGATTGGATTGAGATAGTTTGATTGGATGGATTGTTTTATGAGCATTGAGTCATGGGAGGAGTATCGAGCACCGAAAAATAAGAGTTAGTCCGACTCGCACTCGTCAAACTACGTTGCCAAGCGTAGGTGAGGATTAGAACCATTACGTCTCATTATGGTTTTCCTTGGATAGAGTCCCTGAAATAATAGAGGACTTAACGGATTGCTGGGGTCCCTAGTGGATTCATTTTGTCCCCTATTTGGCAAGTATGGGATGACTGTGAGAAAAAATGGCGGCTTGTTATACAATCATTGGCTTATAAGTGATTGTTGTCCGATAAGAGAAACTCCCAGAAAGTTCTTACCTTGAGTACTCTGAGTTGAGATGTGATGAGATGAGTTGAGATGAGTCCTTCTGAGATGAGTCTGATTTGACTGATGAGTTGATTGGTTGATGGGTCACTTGTCTACTCTTTATTCTTGCTTTAGATAGACACTTGATATGTTAATTTTACTATCCTTAATGTTGATTGTTGTTTCTATATTATTCTACCTGTTTCGATTTCACTCAGCCATTTTACATACCAGTACATTCCAAGTAATGTTGTCCCCTTTTGGATTGCACCATAGAACGATGTAGATATGCCAGATAGAGGTCATCAGTAGGCGAATCGTTGAGGATCTTCGAGCGTTCAGAAGATTGGTGAGCCTCCCCTACTTCGGAGGATTCATTACATTATTTTCATCATGCTTTAGAGTTAGATTTGCTTATCTTTTTATTTTGATTGAGGTAGTCATGGGTCTGTCATTGGCACCACTTGATAGTGATAGAGGCTTCATAGACTAGAGTCGGATGTTGATGTTGGAACTTGTGAGCTAGTTTTTTTACTAGTCTTTCGTTATATTATTATTTGAGACTAGATGATTAGATGTGCCCATTTATTCCTTATGTCTTCCGCTGATTTGTAGAATGTGTGAATGGATGAATGTGATAAGGCCAAGTAGTTTGCTTGCGGACGAGTAATAGTCTCTGGGCACCGGCCACGTCTTGGATCCCCTCTCGGGGCGTGACAAAAATATACCTCAAAAAAAATTTTGGCTCAAAAATACCCCTAAAAAAAAATTAGCTCAAAAATACCCCTCAATTAAAGTTTTGGCTCAAAAATACCCCTCCCTCTAACGGAAATAAAAAAGGCATAAAAATAGCAAAAACACTCCTTTGTTAGATTTTGATTAAAAAATACCCATTCCTTAATTACAAAAGAAAAGTACCCCTCTCTCTAATAGAAATAACACCATACATATTATGTGGATAAAAAATGACACCTGATTAGTCCACATGAAATCACATTTAGGGACCCAAGAGGTTTTCTCCTTCGATATTAGGTCCGAGACTAGTTTTTCATGTCAAAAGAGACTGTTATTCCACTCGTAATCGTCTCAAAAAGTTGATCTCTGAGTGATAACATTGATTCATCCTTGTTATAATCGTTGTCTTCTCCTTCAATCAGTTTCTCGAGTTCAATAGGATCCAATTCTTCAAAATTTTCGAGCCTACAAAGTTTGTATAGAAATTGTTGTACTCATGTTAGCAATGTAAATTAATTAATATAAGGTATCATTTTCAAGAGATAATTCAGCTGGAATTATAGATAAATGCTTTTTTTTAATATAGTAATAATTTTGACTACTCAAAGTCGAATAAAAATTGATTTGAAGATGGGTTGAAGTTGAATTTTTAATGGAAGACAAATATTTTAAATAATAACTTTAAAATTTTAATGGAGGGGTATTCTTTAGCCAAAAACTAGTGAAGGGTATTTTTTACTCCATTTCTAATAGTTAAGAGGTATTTTTTATACTTTTTTCATTTCTGTTAGGGCGGGGGGTATTTTTGAGCCAGAAATTTATAAGAGGGGTATTTTGAGCTAAAAATATAACGGAAGGGTATTTTTGAACCAAAATGTGACATAGGAGTATTTCTGCTCTATTTTAAATAGTTTAGGGATATTTTTGACTCTTTTTCCTTTGATGTTTTATTATAGTGACACACATTTTTTAATTTATTATTAATAATATTTAACACTATTCACTTAAATATTATTTCTACTAATATTTATTTATTTATTTATTATTTTTCTCCTTTATTTGCTTTAAATATTTATCTCCATAATTCATATCCGATTACCTATTCAATTGCTACTATTAACCTTCATAACTCTCATGTTTTTCATATTCATAACTTCTAAATAATTAATCTAACACTTTAAGATGTCTTTTGACATTTCTCTATTTTTATCTATATAAATTTGTCTTCTAGGTTTCTTAAGACCCCTATCAATGCTATCCATTTTATTTTACAATTAAAATAGTGAAACATTTATATCTATTCTGCTGTTTGATTAGTGTTTTAGTTTGATTCTATTAAGAAGACTCTTGAATTTTGTAGGTGTAGACAAGAACTCAAAAAATTTTGTACTAATTTTGTACAAAATTTTGGAGGAGGTGTAGACAAGAACTCAAAAATTTTGTACTAATTTTGTATTTCCTTTTCCATCTATATTAATATGATTAAAGTCTTAAGTAGAATGTGTATATTATATTTTTTTGGAAAAATTATAAAAATATATGACATATTTTATCAAAATCTCCAATATTTCCTTCAATTTAAATTATTTACAGAAATCTCACTTTTTTAGTTTTCTCATTTATTTTTTGATACTGACCAACTCATATTTTTCTACAACCTTTTTTTATGCCTTTTTTTGTCAACAGTCAAATCAAAGTCAATCACTCAATTACTTACTCACTTTACACAGTTTAATCTCAAATTATTATCTTTTTGAAGTTAACTTGGAAAAAGAAAGACCATCCGTCTCCTTTTTCATCCAAATAAGAAACCATTTTTATCGTTTCTCTTTTTCAATTTTCGTATCACGTTATACAAAAAATTTCTATGGATTGATCTCCTTCTTTTAGTCTTGGTTTAACTCAATTCTTTACTGGTTATGACAACGTCCCTCCATTTTCAGCAGATACAATGAAAGAAATAGATCAGTTACATATGAGTTGTTCCAAGAAGAGTACAAGGAGTTATCTTTTTTTTTTCAAACACCTTAATAGAAAAATGGTGTTATGAGTTTCTCTCGAGGAAGAAAAAGTAAGCAGACGGTATGCAGAAATTGGGAGACAAAGTTGACCATCAAGTTTGATTCTTTACATCAATTTTTTTATTAAACAAGTTTCTTTATATCGAGTTTCAAAGTTTTAGATTCCTTTATATCAAATTAAAATATATGTTCATAAAATTTTTGTATTAAGTTTGATTCCTTGTATTAAGTAAATTAAGTTTCATAAATTTTTGTGAATGAGTTCTTGATACAGTCACTCTAGTTTTGATACTTTTCATAGGTTAGGCGTTTTGTTGTTTCCAATTTTCAAGAATAAAAAATTTTGTTATGCTGGCAACTCATAGGAAATCCTTGTTAAACAAGTATCAATTTATAGAAAAGTCACGTAAATCGAGTATCAACTCATATGAAAGTACTGTAAATCAAGTATCAAATGATAAGAAAGATTTGCAAATGCAGCATCAAATCATAGGAAATCTTTATAAATCAAGTATCAATACATAATAAAGCATTATAAACTAAGTATCAAATCATAATAAAAGCATCCTCTGGATGCTGAGTAACTTAAGAAATATGTCACGCTGCTAAAAGAATATGCACTGACAAGGCTTGCGACAACTACGTTTGTGAAAATGACGATCCACCCAAGTATAAATACTATTTCATTATGCCCAACAGTGATAGACTGATCAATATTTCTTAATTTCAGCGTCTCTAATTTTTAAGGCAAAACTATGTTTGAATGTCTACACTGTTAAAGCAAAATCATGTTTGCCTTTGTTTTTTGATATTGAATAACTATTTTAAATATTTTGGGTACTTTTTCAGATGTTATTTTATGTTGAATAGCTATATTAATGTTTTTGGTACTTTTCCAGTTGGTATTTATAGTGACCATAGAGATTTCAATCTTTGTTTTTTTTTCATATGTTTTTTACCATTTAGATTTCTTTACCTCATGATAACTGTATGCAACTGTTAAGCAAAATTTTACGTACATGATACTTGAATCACTCGTCAATCTAAACTCTTGATACTTGTTTCAAACAAAATACATGACCACTAAATTGAACATTACTTTGGAAAATTGCACTTTTTTTGTGCTTTTATTAAGTGCTACTACAAAAATCACAGTACAATATTTTTACAAAAAACTTTCGAACCCTTGCCTATTTAAAACCTTACATTTAAGTAATGCTATACAAATCTCTTTTGCCACTGAAACTGATCGCTGTTATTAATGACATAAAAATCAAGATTTTACTAGTACTAAATTGTCATTGCTAATAAGAGACATATGTAAAATGAAAATTCTTCATACAAACAATTTCTAACTACAAACAAGTATCTAAAGAATTTTAGTTGTGTACTCCAGAAACTTTTTAACAATTCACAAAATTATATCCTATATAATTGTCAAGCTAAAGACTTCAGCAAGATATTGACTCGTTTGGAGTATCATCATTGACGCCTGGTCATTTGCGTGCCTTAACATCATTGATGTATAAGAAAGTATAGAATCCCCAAATCGCCATTAACATGGCGATTATCTTCACATCGTTCATCTTGTCATGGAAGATTATCACAGAAGCAATAGGGGTGATAAAGGCAGTCAATAGACCGTCACTAGAAAAAGTGAAATAAGAAATTAATTATAGGCAAAAAAAAGATAAAAACATTAACAAGTATCAAATACATTAGCATCAATTTATGTATTAATTTAACAATATTTTCGATCCAAATCAAACAAGTTTGAGAGGTATCACACTACAAAAATTTTGTATCATCATATCAAAAGATTCCTATCAAATGAAACAGTACCGGTAATTTATAGATTGATACCTAAAAACACACATTTGGCAAATAATGTCTGTTAGTAATGGATTTTTTTTGTTTTTAGCATATGATTTGCGACCTGGTGATACGTGTTGACACCCAATTTTTACCCTCCACGGTGTCAAATTAATCATCGAGTTTTTTTTCTCTTCTTTAGGATCTTTATTCCGTAATTTAAGGATAAAGATTGAAATAATTGATTTCTAAGATTTGAAATTCAAATCTTTTTGATTTCAAAATCCATTCAAATCCC